>VOQZ01001990.1:0-171926 GCA_008079305.1 Phytophthora palmivora
TGGTGTCACCGAGGAAGTGCTCGACATGCTAGGAAAATCACTCACTACCAATTGGACGTTGTGTGAACGAGCTCCTTTCGAGGAAGAGTTCAAGTGTTTGATGCAAAGTGATCTACAACATTCATTTCAACGACTTAAACATGCATTGGCGACGGAGCAACTGTATGCGATGAGAAAGGAGGATCGAACTGACGAGGACTGTTTGAGTGTGGCCATTTTTCGCCAACGGGGGTGTTGCTTTGCACCACGAAAACACGTGATGTAAAGAGAAAGTAAGAACCAGAGCATAGCCGTTAACACATTTGCTTCGTAATACATCAAGTCAAAGATTGTCATAAACCATCATCACCGCTGTCGTTGACTGTGGCGGGTCTCAGTTCTTCTTGAAGGTAAAATCCTTGGACCAATCGCTGCTTCATTCTCTAATTTTCTCGGGAACTACTAAGTTCATTTCGTCTTCCTGAGTAAGAAGAAGTCGAACATGCGCTACCACCTTGGCGTTAACCGGAAATTCGTCAGTACGAACTGCTTTCGTCTGTTGAGTTTGGTATCGGAAGTGCAAAACGATGTCGAAGTGGTAAAACCTGTTCTAGAGGAACTGGAAGTGATGCGACTGG
Organism: Phytophthora palmivora; assembly: GCA_008079305.1. Lineage (NCBI taxonomy): Eukaryota > Oomycota > Peronosporomycetes > Peronosporales > Peronosporaceae > Phytophthora > Phytophthora palmivora. Next base: position 618 of record VOQZ01001990.1, read on the forward strand.
GCTGTTCGCTCGGAATGCTTCCATCGGTGAACCCCAAGGATTTCGAGATGGAACTGCTGGAAGCTCGAGAATTTGACGATGACTTCGCTCTCTTTCTCCGTAAAGAGGTGTTTGGAGCGGTCAAAACGTGCGAGTCTGACAGTGTCAAGGTGATTTCACTCTTTGGCAAACAAGACAGTGTGAAGCGCGAGTTGGAGCGACTAAATTCTTGGTCAGAAGAGATGACAAGCAATTTAAAGACGAATGATCAAGGTATATACTGTGTCACTCTACAGACGACAAAACTACGGGATCCTCGTTGGTTTTGTTTGGATGGATCGGAGACGGTCTGTTTCGAAAGTCAAAACTACGAGACACTGCGACGTATGTACTACGATTTCTAACCTGCTTAAGCCCCGACATAGTGTGCTGCTTGTCATCTGAAGATATTAAGCAGCTTCAACAAACGGTAGCCTCCATGAACTCCAGCAATTTGGATGCTTGGAAATCATTTTCGGTGGCATTCCATGTGGAGCGGCAAGAGGAACAGAAAGATGCTGTCTTATGTGAAAGTCTAGTGGATTTCCCATTGCCGGAGAGTAGTTCTACCCAAGATTCCTATTTACTCAAGGGAAGTTATCCAGCTCTTGTATTGCTAGAACCTGCCCCAGCGACAAAATACAAGGAACGATTTCCCGAAAAATTCGACAACACAATTGAGTTCGCCAAGTGGATGACGAGCGAGTCAAAACTACGCAATATTCGTGTGGAATTTGGAGCTATGGAGTCACAACATTACTGCAAACAGTTACTGAAAGTTGCGGAGCGGTGGCCTACCGAAGCGCTAACGGAGGTGAACGATATGCTCGACCGAAGTCTGAAAACCACAGAAGATGAAGTTGCAGAACGAGTGCAGTTGTTTATTGAAGACAATCGCTCAAAATTGCTTGACATTGTGGACAACTTATTCAATTTGGACACGCTGTTTACGGCTTCCAAGGGAGATATGGCTTTCTCAACTCTGCATAAGCTCGTTGAAGAGATCCAAGGGGATCACGCCATTGGAGCAAATTGACCCCACGACAAAAGTGACGTTGACGTTGCCATCTCGTCTAAAGAACCAAATGAAAAATATTGCGACGACATTCAGCAAGCACTTGGCAAAAACTCCGAGACGATTGATGTGGGTCAGGACGTCGCGAAATTTTGAAAGAGTTCACTGTATCCGACGATAAGAATGCCATCACAAGTGGTGATGGCATCTTTCGACGTCTTGGAAAAGCTGTTGGTTTAGTAGGACAAGACTGGGAACTTCTCTCCCCTCGATTCCGTGAATGTATTGGTCCGTTAAGTGAAGCTCGGCAAGCATGGTTCGAAGCGGTTGAGACCATATTTGTTACCACTGAAAGATTTTAACGACGAGATGGCGTGATGAAACCCAGCGTTCATATCGCCAATCATGCAGTGCAGATGAGGAGAAAGTTGTGATGAAAGCCTTTAGTGATCTCCGTCGAATGTGGCGATCTCAACACGATGACGAACTTATGACAGTCGTTCGTCCACGACGTCGATCCGAGGTTGTCATCTGTGATGTTGAAAGGGAACATTGGCAGCCTGCTACAGAGCAGATGAAGATGTTCAAGATATTGCAGAGCGACGATGGAACTGTCAGCACTACTTTGCTTGGTGCTCATTTACTACGCCCGGTGCCAAAATTTTAAAGGTGTTTACCATCAAAACCCACTGCTCGATTGTGGTTACTACATCTGAGCAAGGTACATTGGTGGAGCGAGTGGATTTCCCTCTCGAGCGATCTTGGTGGGGTCTGAATCTCGGGTCGGTGACATTCACCCGATCATTTGGCCGACCAGCAGCGTTGTGTGACTTCAGTGTTGATGATCGCGTTATTGCGTTTGTCGAAGAGTTCGGACGAGTGATTCTGTATCGCTTCAACGAGACATTTTCAAGTCTTGAGATCTACAAGCGACTGGAGTTGGGGCTACGAACATCATTGACACTTCCTGCCACTAATGTGCTCCTTGTGGATGGTTCATTATATGTGACGGATACAAATGGTTTGATCCAGTCAGTCAACCTTCGAAACCAGCAGACATCACGAGCAGTGCACTTAGTACCGTCAGGTTCTCATGTAGGAAATGGTTCGCTGGTAGTTTTAGCGGATAACGTCGCATTGGGGTATGTAGCGGAAGAATGTGATAACTCATCTGAAGACCAGCATAGAACGTTGAAAGCTGTATCCAGCGAAGATTTTCGGGGCATTCCAGTGAAAATCTCGTCATCTATCCCTATGAATTGGCATGGTCGATCGCTTCAGTGCTTTGGGGACTTGCTAGTATCTATGGATGCACCAGCGAAGAGAATTTTTACGCTTCGTCTGGCTGTGACTGTGAGAAGTGAATCGTTTCGAATTCAGCATTCAAAGGAGCACTCGGTCGATGGTACCAAACGTGACTCAGATATCAACGACGCTGAACATTGGCTTCGGGTATTTTACCATTCTTACGAGAAATTCCCAGTCCGCGGCTTGATTCGTAGTTTTAATGATACTCGTGACACACTGAGGTTGCACGTAGCATACAATTCTGCTCTCACGACGGCGACCGAAAATTGCTGTCGCAGTTTTTTTTCAAACCTTGATGCGCGATCTTCGCAAGCTGAACAAGCCTCTGAGTGGCATGGACTTGGCGCGAGATTTGACGTTTATGATGGAGTCGGATGGTCTAATGGACGGCGTTACCACTAGACCTGTACGATCATTTCTTCAGGAATTGATCACTTTCGTTCCCATCCAGATCTGCCGGGCTGAAGCTAATTCACTTACGATCATGACGAATGGCAAAGCCACATCCGTGAATACCGAATCTCACGATGTTCAAGCTGTGGACATCGCACGTTCAATTCGGTTTGGTTTGTTGTCACCATTGCTCGAGTCATGGCAGGGCCGATGCATTGTTATCACTTCAATGGGAAAGCAATCTACAGGGAAAAGCTATTTACTCAATCATCTGACGGGATCATCTTTTGCCATTGCTGGAGCTCGGTGCACTGACGGAGCGTGGATGTCGATCCGAATTCTACCGAAAAGTGTGTTGCTTGTCGTCTTGGACTTCGAAGGTTTGGGTCTTTTGAGCGAACAGAGCAGGAGGACGTATTTCTATCAGTCCTCAATGCGTCCATTTCGATGTTCACCATCTTCCGAATGGAAATGAGGTTTGACAAGGAGATCGACGACTTGTTCGCTCGATTTCAGAAGGGTGTGGCTTTGATTAAGGGCGATACGAGTCTTTTCCGTGGCAAATTGTATATGTCCGTGAAGGACGTGAATCCGAATGACCAGAAGGGTGTGTTTGATGAATTTATCGCCAAATTCCAGAAACTGGTAGGTGCTAATAAGGACAGTAATTTCTTGTTGGACCTGTACTCAGGACAACTCGACATCAATTGTTCTCCACCACTGGGCACAATCAACTACTATCAGTCATTGATGCATGCTCAGAATTTTATCGAGAATGACTTGGGTGGTGACGAAACTACTGGTTTCAGGAGTGGTAAAACGTTCTTGAACTGCATCCGGTTAGTTCTAGCGAAGATTGCCATTCTGGACTGGACATCGCTGGATGAAGGAGCGAAGCAATTCCAATTATCCGAAGTTAGCTCAAAGCTTGCAGGGCTTATCCGAACCGGTTGTATTATTCCGCAGGAATATGTTTCGAGAAATGATGACATCGCTGGGTATTTGAAAGAAGACATTGTGTTTGCTGGAAATGGAAAAGCGATCGATGTTAACTTGGAAGTGATGGCCACAGAATATCCTGCTCTCGCTGAGAAGTGGAATTCTCTGAGTGAGCACGTTAATCTCGATGCGCTGTCAGATTGGACGATTGATCTTGGGTTTGATTGTTGCTCTCCGAGCGATGACACTATTGTCCAGGTTCACGGAGCAATTAAACAGCTTATTCGATTGTTTCTGCGGAGCAATACCAGCCTTCGAGGAGGCAAAGTGTCTAGTGAAATTGCCACCGATTTCGATGCATTTTTAACGTTTTTCGTGCGTCGTCGCAAGGCCCGAATCTTGATCTGGGTCAAGCAAATGCTTGGAGGTCGTATGCCGGACGAATGGAAAGTTATCGAGCAGCAATTCTTAGGTCGATTCCAGATGCTATTTATCCGTTGTCAGAGCAAATGTGACGAATGCCAACTTGGCTGTATGAAAGCTGCTGCTCACTCTGGTACTGCAGACCACGATTGTGGAGGCAGCCACAGTTGTGCTGGTCACTGCGAATACTGCGAGGGTTGTGAACAGTTGGGGAAAACGCCTCCATGTGCCAAGGAAGCAGGTCACGAAGGAAAATGCGAATGTACTGATGGAGATCACACTTGCGGGCAGGAGTGCTGCATGGCAAACTCGCCGAATTGCGGCAAAAAGTGCTCGTCGAAACGTGGGCATACCGATCTGCACAAGTGTGATGTATTTATTCATACTTGTGGTGAAAAGTGTTCGGCTCAAAACTGTTCTGGTCGTTGCGTCTTAAACGTGGAAGAACCTCACACAGCTCACAAGTGCGTAGAGGTCCGTTGCATGCAGAAATGCGTTATGGATGGATGCAAAGAAGTCTGTGGCACAATGGATCATTTCCATGGCCAAGTTGATGCTGCAGTGGTGTTCTCGGTGGAAAATGGTGACGATAAAAATTCCAACACTTTTAATGCAGCTTCTGAAGTTCCAGTAGCACACATGTGTGAAAATGGACACGAGTGCCAGGCCATGTGCGAAGAAAATGGGATTTGTCAAGTAAATGTGTATCTCAAGCAATCGTCAAAGACATTTACGGGAGCTCGTGGCAGCTTTCAGTTCACATTTCAAGAAATGAATGGTTCTCGCAAGAAATGTTCGAAGCTGCTACCACCCGGCCAGAAAATGCATCAAGGTTCACACACTTGCATTTGTGAGGAGGTTCATGTGGACAGTGGAAACCAAACGATTCACTATTGTGACATCCGCTGTCCGTGCTGCAGCTACTTCTGCAAGAAAAAATTCGGACACTTTGGGCCTCACATGACTTCGCATGGTAACATGCGTAATACGTATTTCTTGTCGGATGCTGAAGAAATTGACATTGAAGAGCGCAAGTACAAGACTGGCGAGCTGGGAATTGCTGAAATGTGCAACTTGTACTGCTCCAAGATGGGTCGCGAGCATGTGCACTACCTTGGTTGTGAACAAGGGAGCCAAGCGAAGTGTGTGTTTTCTGGAAGCACTATGGACCAACGTCGCCACTGCACGCGTGCATTGAATCCAAAACCAGAGAAGGAGATGGATGAAGTTTTGCATGAACAATTCTGGAAGGTTTTAGGCTGGGAAGACCCGTGCACGTCGAAGGTTGAGTTAGAGTTGTTTGGAAAGTGCGGCTACAAGTGTGATGCCCCTGACCACGACGACAAACCTTCGCATTGCATTCTTCCTGCCTGGCACAAACCAGAGCCTAAGCCGAGATCTGGTTTCGACGGATTTACGTATGTCAGTGGACACAAGTTCGAGTGTTCACACGTTGCGAGTAGTGGTAAAATGCATCACGTATTCGTGTTAGACTGCTCGGGATCAATGAGTGGGCGACCATGGAGTGACCTCATGGCAGCTTGGAAGGAATACATCTACAACCGAATTGCAGATGAGGCTTCGCTGGACTTGGTGTCTGTTGTCACCTTCGACAATTACTCTCGATCGTCTACGAAGCGCAGAACATCTCTACAATGACGAATGCTCTTGTACAATATCGCGGTGGAGGGACGAATTATGCTGCGGGGCTTCGTGCTGCAAATGAGGTTCTGTCTCGAGTGAATTTCGACGCGTATAAGCCAGTCGTGGTGTTTTTCAGTGATGGACACCCTTGTGATCCGCTTCAAGGTGAGCAGTTAGCGATGCACATCAGGGGTTGCTACGAGAAGAACGGGCTTCAGGCTTTTGCTGTGGGTTTGGAAGTATTAACTTGAATGTACTGGAGCGACTTGCCGAGAAGCTGGGTGGAACATATCACCACGTTCTCACAGGCAACGAGTTGAAGGCAACGTTTTTCAGCATATCCGCATCGCTGAGCACTCGAGCGGGTTTGGCGCTGGCAAAACCAGACCACGAACGAAACTGCGTGATTTGTGCTCAAGACTTTGCATCGGGTGAGACGGTGAAGTTGAATGATTGTGGTCACGAACTCCATAAGGCTTGCTTGAATGTGTTGGTGCGCAATGCTGGACAAGATGGAGAACCTGCACGTTGTCCGTCGTGTCGCTGCACGATAACTGCTTAGTTGCGTGAGATGTTCTCACCATTTTTTCATTTGTGACGTTCCAGTACTTGGATAGTAGTTAAAAGCTAATGCGTCTTATTGTCTTTCAGTTTCGCTCGTATTAGGGAATGTTTTCATCGTGTTCGCGTCGCCGTTGGAATCCCTACTCAGAATTTAATCCCCAAAAGCAACGCAATGTAAGCTCGTGAGCCCAGCTTACTATCGTTTACAATTCTACCGAAAAGTGTGTTGCTTGTCGTCTTGGACTTCGAAGGTCTTGGGTCTTTTGAGCGAACAGAGCAGGAGGACGTATTTCTATCAGTCCTCAATGCGTCCATTTCGATGTTCACCATCTTCCGAATGGAAATGAGGTTTGACAAGGAGATCGACGACTTGTTCGCTCGATTTCAGAAGGGTGTGGCTTTGATTAAGGGCGATACGAGTCTTTTCCGTGGCAAATTGTATATGTCCGTGAAGGACGTGAATCCGAATGACCAGAAGGGTGTGCTTGATGAATTTATCGCCAAATTTCAGAAACTGGTAGGTGCTAATAAGGACAGTAATTTCTTGTTGGACCTGTACTCAGGACAACTCGACATCAATTGTTCACCACTGAGGATTACATGTTTTAAATCGAATAATTATTCTGTACAGACCAAGCGATTTTTAATTCGAATACACACAAGATTAATCACAATTACACATTTTCACGCACCACTTTGCCTTTCACAAAGACTTTTGCAAAGTTGCGGTTGTCTGCGTTGTGAATGACCTTCTGAAAAACGTCCATAGGTGTGTCATGCTCAGACATCACCAAATTTTGGCCACGGTTCACGTCGACGAGAATTGCATCAAAACATTTTCCCACAGCAAAACTACCAGTGTCGTTCTCAAGTTTCAGCGCCATCGCTCCACCCATTGTCGCCAACCAGAACGCATCCTTGAAATCAAATGGTTGCGTCGGGGCACCAGATGTGCCATCTTGAATTTCCAATGCCTTCATCGTCAACACACAAGTCTGAATCGCACGCAGCATACTCGGCGAGTATCCCCCTGCAATATCCGTTCCCAATCCGACATCAACCTTCTTTTCCAATACATTTCTCACATCCAAAAACCCATTCGCAAAGAAAAAATTCGACAACGGACAGCACGCAATTGACGTTCCAGTGCGGTGCATCACGTCTAATTCTTCATCTTTTAGATGCACAGCATGTGCCATGCAACTCTTCTCAGAGAGCAGTCCTGCTTCTTCAAACAACTCGGTATCTCTTTGTCCAGGGTGTAGCATCTCTACAAACGCTTGTTCGTCCTTTGACTCGGCAATATGAGACTGCACATGAACATCGTACTTCTCCGCCAGAGCTCCCAGCCCCCTTAGTAGCTCCAATGAGCATGTAGGCACGAATCTCGGCGTCACTACAGGCTTCACCAGCTCGTTCTCTTTCTTCATCACATACTTGATAAACTCCTCTGCATCCTCCAAACACTTCTCGGAATTGCGTGAGACGTACGTGTTTGGGGCATTCCGATCCATAGAGACCAACCCCACCAACCCCCTTTGCCCCCGAATTTCCACTAGATCAGCCAGAATCTTGGTCGCTTGGACGTGAATTGTTGCGAAATACTGCGCCGTAGTGATCCCTTCACTCAGCATGGAATCTAAGAGTTTGGAATACCATTCCATGGCGAAGGAAGGGTCAGCGAATTTCTCCTCTACAGGAACGTATATTTGTCCAACCACTGCATGAGAGGCACATCTGTGGCTGTCCCCATGAACGGAAACTGCGGGGCGTGCACGTGTGTGTCTACGAAGCCAGGCATGAGGAATTGACCTTTGGCAAGATGGAGATAGACAGAAGAAGGACATTTCGACACGAGTTCCACGTCCGCAGGCTCGATCTGAGCGTGGAAGACATCAATGCGACCAGTCGAAGGGTCAATAGCCACGAACGCGTCTTCAAATACCTCGATCGAGCCACGCGACGGCGCATGCACCACACCCCCACGCACGTACTGCAACATGCGAACTTAAGTGCCTGTTATATTTGATTATGTCTAAATTTAGCCATGTCAAACGTCACTCTAACGCGGGTGTTTAGTGACAAATCTTTTGCGCATTCTAAAGGTCAAAGAAGCATCGATGGGTGTGCGCAACTTGACTCGCTACTGCCGCGAGCACGAGGCCGCGACGTCTGTGGAGGAGTCGGATCTGCACGACGTGACGCTGGCTGTGGACTTTGTAGGTTTCCTCTATTATCTCTGTGAGCAGCTCTTCCGAGAGACCAACGAGTCGCCCGCGTGGCTCCTACTCGGCGGTTGTACGCTGCGTCTCGAGCGCCACGTGAACGCGTGGCTCCAGCAGCTTCGACAGCGCCATGTACGCCTTGTATTTGTCACAGACCCGCCGCAGTGTTTCGGTGGCGCGAGTCATCGCAAGGGCTACTGTCTCCAGGATCGAGCGCTGCAGAAGAAGACGCAGATTGAGCAGTTGGCTCAGAATTTGGAGAAGACTATTAAGAGGGAGACGGTGGCAGTAGCCTTGAGTCCTCAGAAGGGAAAAGTAGCTAGAACTTTATTACAGACAAACGGGAGGTTTCCATTCGCGAGGGAGAAATTACGAGGAATCCTGAAGAAACACAATATTGGAATCAAGACGGCGAGTCGAGAAGCTGATGAAGAACTGGGCAATTTGGTCCGGACGGGAGAAGCCTACGCAGTCTTAGCGGAAGACTCGGATTTTCTAGTCATGAGTGGAGTCAAGTACATTCCATTTAAGAAGCTCAGTGTTTATGAGAATGAACTAGGGGAAATGAACATTCGAGCGAAAGTTTTCTCGTCGGAAATGATGGCGAAATCTCTCGGATTGGAAGTGGAGCAATTGGTGGATTTGGCGCTGTTGTGTGGAAATGATTTTACACCGTTGTTGGACAATGAGTTCGGCATGGCGACGATGCTGGATTTTCCTGTGCAGAGGAAGCTGGGATCGCTGTCTCCTCCAGATGCAGCGAGGTGGGTTGTGGAGCACTTGCCGACACTGGAGAACCCGTTTCTGACGCAGATTGAAACGAACAAAAAGGGCTTCTTGCGAGCACTGTTTGAGATTTACCGATTTTATGGCCACACGACAGCATTTTTGAAAAAGTTCCCGATGAAGATTGATCCAGTTCTTCCGAACAAGAAGTTGAAACAGTACAAAAGGTTGATCGATCAGTTCGAATTTCCCCTGATGGCGATTGATATTCTAGAAACAAAAGGACACGGACTGAGTCAGAGATTTGATCCGCTGTCTTCCGTGCCTGGTCTAGAAGATAAGTCCCTGGATGAATTGCAAGCACCACCGCGACGTCTGTCTTACTTGGTATTAAACTCGCTAGTTGTGCAAGAATGGACAGTCGACACGGGAGTGGAGGTTCACGTCACACCTTTGAATTGCCTTCGTTCTTTCTGTCTACTCCACTGCAAGGGCGTTCTGCCAGAGGTGTGGACCAAATGCTCCGTTCTTTGGTTTTTGTCTTGCTGTACCAAGACCCTAGTGGGGGAAGTTCCAAAGCGGGTCAATTGGCTGGTATGCTTGGCAAGACGGACAAGAAGGGGTTGGCAGTTAAAAATATTGTTTATGCTCTGCTTGTGTTTTGGAAGCAAGACCGTACATACCTGGCGAACGGAAGTTTGCTGGATGACCGCTTGCTGGAGATTTTACTGCTGACGTCGTTGATTTCGCTGGCTGTGGATTTATCCAAACAAAAGTTTGTCCACGATTCTGTGGTGTTCGATGAAGAGCTTTTAAATATGGAAGTGTACGCTGTTGTCGGTGGTTACTTGGAGACACTTAAGCAGCTTCACCAGTTGCGACTAGTGATGGGTAACAAGCTGCCTCAAAATTCGGGTTGTGCAACATATTTCTCGGGTGAGATATTTGTTCAAGTTTGTCAGATTATGATGCAGAATGGTGGTACGAACAACACAAAGGTGAAAAAGTCTCCGAAGAACACGTTAGGGTTCTCCAGGAAAGTGGTGGAGCCTGTGCTGAAATTGTTTGCTGAAATACCCAATAGCAGTCTCTTTTGGGCCCACTACACATACGTCCGTGCTACGATGCAGCGTTTGAAAGCCCTGGTCATACTTCCAACCGAAATTGTGCATGCCTCCGTGAACGACAAGAGTGCTGCAACTACCGCTTTGGAAAATGCGCTGCGCAGCAATCATTATTCTGAATTCCAGCCTGCAGTAGTTGCACCTCCCCTTCCACCAGTAGCACCACCCTTGCCGTCGGGCTCACCACCTTTGCCACGTGGTTCACCAGCAAAACACCAGGCTTTGGCACCGGCTTTCAATCCTCGTTCAGTGAAGGGTTTGATGCCATCATCTGTAGCAAAGCGTCTTGGTACTGATAGTGCAGTACGTGAAAATGTTCCTGAGAGTAAGCTTGACTCCAAGAAACCAGCGAGTCTAAAGGGATTGATGAGATCATTACCGGTGTTTGCTCATCGCGAGGAGATTTTGGACAATGTGGAAGTAAATCAACTGACAATTATTCAAGGCGAGACAGGTTGTGGTAAAAGTACATCTGTTCCGCAATTTTTGTATGACTCATGGGCTCGCGATAAAGCTGCGTATGAACGTCCTGTTAATATCTACGTAACACAACCACGGCGCATCGCTGCAATTGAACTGGCTAACACGGTGGCTAAAATGCGAGAGGGAAACGAGTTCGAGGAGGATGGTCAAGTAGGAAAAGTCATTGGGTACAGAATTGGCCAAAAACAAATGACTTCCAGCAAGACCAAGATCACGTATGTGACCACTGGATATATGGTCGAGCGGATTATTCATGATCCAGAGGCGTTGAGAAAGATTACACACTTAGTGCTAGACGAAGTCCATGAGCGTAGTATGGATGTCGACTTGCTACTTCTGCTTCTAAAACTGCAGTTGAAAGACCATCCTCACCTTCGTCTCGTTATCATGTCTGCAACCATGGATGCCCAAATTCTTATCAAGTACCTCGGCAAGGCACTTTCCACGCGTTTGGTCAGCAGGAAGCCTTTGTTTGTAGGTTCCAAGCTACACCCAGTAAAAAACGTCTACCTTGATGCGTTTTCAGACTCGTTTCCAGGTCTGTGGCGACGATGTCAAAAAGAAATGGTACTCATGAGCGACCAGTTTCAAATTCTTTCGCATGGCCGTCTGAACGCGAACAGTGAAATGGCGAAGAAGGCGATCTCAAAGATTCATGAGAAGCAGTTGGTTGTCATTGAACAAATGGTTAGTTTGCTCATCGAGGGTCAGCGCTATCAGACAGGGTCGCAGTGCATTCTCATATTTCTCCCTGGTATTGGAAGTATCAATACGCTGTACGACTCGTTGAGCCTTCTTGCAATGGCTCCAGGAAGTCATAATGTCCAAGTTATGGTTCTGCACTCAGGTATCGAGCTAGAACATCAACAGGAGGCATTCAAATTGCTCGGCGAGAGATCAACCAAAATTATTCTCTCGACGAATATTGCTGAGAGCAGTGTGACCATTCCAGATGTTACCCATGTGATTAATTGCGCGATTGAAAAACAGATCCAGATGCCCAACGCAGGGAGCTCACACGCAGAGGTTCTGGTGGACACATGGTGCTCTCGCGCATCTGCGCTGCAGCGCTCCGGGCGTGCTGGGCGTGTCATGCCTGGTACAGCGTATCACCTGTTTACGGAGGCTTTCCGTGACCTGTGTATGGCCGAATACAACACCCCGGAACTGCTTCGCAAACCACTTGACCGGATTGTCCTGCAATTGAAGGGACGGCTGAACCAGTTTGGAGTGCCTAGCGCACTCCTCCGACAGGCTTTAGATGCCCCCGATCTTAAGCATATCGACGGAGCATACAAACTGTTGTCCGCGTTTGATGCTATTGACTCTGATAAAGAAGAGGCTTCTCGCTTGACGAGGTTCGGATCGTTTGTCTGTCAGTTGCCGCTTAGTTTGGAGCTGTGCCGACTGTTGATGACGGGGGCCTACATGGTTCAGGACAACACTAGCAAGGGTGAGTCGTGGCCACTATTGTTAAATGCAGTCGTGCTGGTGGCAATTCTTGCTGTGCCGGATCTGTTTGTGATGCCGTCATTCTACCACGCTAAGTCAGCGCAAATCTACCTGAAGGAAATGAAGAAAAATCTGCAAGCAAAGTTAAAACTCGATGATGGGATGTGGAGCGAGCCGCTGTCTATTTGGCTGTTCTACATGAAAACGATGAGCGAGCAACCCGTTAACGTCAAACGAAACTTGAGTGGCGTTTTCCACAAGATGTCAATCTCCGCTCGTCGATACCAGACACTAAACTTCCTGATCTCAGATCTCTGCGCACGGTTGATATCGATGTCCAAGAGCAAAACCAGCGAGTTTGCACAACTTTTAAACGCGAAAACGGTTGCCATGCTGGCCAAGTTGGATGGATATGCGAGCTCTCAACGAGTTGATAAGCAGCTCCTAAACTTTGCTCGAAACACTGTCACCGATAAACGAGATGAAGTACGGGTCCTGCGCTTCTTAATTGTGCAGAATTACGGTGAGCATCTTATCGGAAGCACACGGTCAAGCCCAACGAAATTTGCGGACGACGATCTCGATGTCACCGATCGAGTGGACTTGAAGGTGGACCGAGAAGATGCAGATAAGTTTCTATCCCTGTCAAACAAGGAGAAGGCCGTACTTTTCAATCAGCTTGCTGGCAGTACCAACCCGATGGACGAGCTCGCAGCTCTTGCTCACGAGCACAATATTTTGTCAGTTTATTCTTACTCTACCCCCAGAAACCAGGAAGAAGGTGAATATGAGGGCTCCTTTAGTGAAATTACGATGGGTGCATTGGAGAGGATGAGCTTCCCAGTATCGTTGGTCTACTACATTCGTGGCGAGAAGTTCCCTGTGAACCTGGGTATGCGACTGAATGCGGAGGAACGCGAGCTTGCATTTAAGTTCCGTGTGTCGGGTAGTAGTTCCTGCGCTCTGTCGTGGAAACAGCAGAGGGACAACGTCAAAGCATCGACAGGTAGCCGCAGTCTGTTCTCGCTGCCTATTCGACCGCTGAAAACAAAGACGAAAAAGGGCACGACAGAGATTAAATTGTTGGCGGTCTACACGGATCGTCTGTTCACTGGTGATGAAACGAGAATGTGGTGCACGAACTGTACGTTATTACCTCCCAACAGTATGTGCTACTACCCGATCATGCTGTTGGTTACTGCTCCGCGCCACGCGAATATTCAACTGCATATGGATGCTGTTGCTGGAGAAATTCTGCTGGTGAAGGTGGGTGCTCAAGATGCAACTTTCCCGAATAAGATGGCTCTGAAGGTTGACGTGCTAGCGACAATCAATGCCGTGCGCACAGCGTTGTCTGACGCGCTAAACGCCACTCTAGGTGCTAGGAGAGTATGTGTGTCTGACCTGGTGGCGTTGTCGAATGACTCGGTCTTCATGACGAAGGAGAGTAAGGCGAACGTGAACCACTGCAAGTGGCAGCGCTTGGCGATGAATGAACCTGACAAGGCGATGCTGGAAGAAGGAGATACGCCCGCGCGGTTTCCGGAGCTTTATATGGCTTAGGTATGTGTTGTTGTGTGCTGCATTAAGTGGGTTTAGTGATTGAGCTGTGCTTCGTAGTGAGCACGTGGAATACGTGAAGGTCGTGCAATCAATCTATCGTCACTTGGTAACTAGTACGCGAAGCTGTTTTCAACTGTTTATCCAGAGCGATGAAAATATTATTGTAAGCAGCAGTTACTATTTTATGACCCTCGAGTCACGGAATCACGAAGACCAGGCAATGAGCAAAGCGGCACCATTAGGCGCTCTCATAAACGGCTGACAAGAGAAGTATGCCGCAGGACACCGAGTTCTACAACACGCCCAACCTGGAGAGGACAGCAACGAAGGCACCCGAAATCGACAGAGGCAACCGATCCACATCCTCAGCCAAATACCGTGTTTCGTCTAACCAGCCCGAACCAAACTCGACAGATGCAGCCGGTGTTGCTCCGCGCTCGCTTGAGACGCGGTTGTCAACTACTAATGTGCCTGCTCTCTTAAAGCGTATGAGCAAAAATTATGCGCCAGGTGGAGTGGATGGGCCATCACCTGGGAAGAACTCACGCTGTATCAACGTTACTCAATCAATATGTCCATCAAATGTGTCTGGAGTTATCGCTGGTACGCCTAAGTTACCGCAGAAGTTGCGACAACATGTGAATCGACTCCGAAATCAGTTCACACCAGGGTCAGCTTCAGGATCGTCACGAAACTTAGCTGTGGGGATTCGAAGCTCTACTTCTCCCCACAAAGCTCCCCGACCCAGTATATCACCGCCCACTATTAGTGCCAAGCGATTCTCAATTTCTGCCGCTGCTACGATTCAATACTCTCGTCGATCGAATCAGCGGCAACAGCTCCAAACAACCAAACACGATGAAAAATTGTCAGAATCAGTCGCAGAGCCGCCCAAAACTTCACAATATCCAGAACTTACTAGTGTAAACGCCGGTACATTTCAGGATTTACTACGCCCGTTGCAAACTAGCTTGAGTTGCGATAGTTTGAATGGTGGGTGGTCGAGCGATGAAGATGAAGCTGAGCAAATATTTCGCCAAAGTGAGCGCGAACACAGCCGAATACTACGTGTATGCTGCTCGATCGATAACTTGATGCAGTCGATAGGCGACCAGGCACAGGAGCAAAAGCAACAGAAGCCATTGCTCGTGGAGCTACTCGAGATCTCTTGAAGCTCTTCCAATTCGCTTTGAAGCAGGTTGTCTCGGTTATCTTTGCCAAAATCGATGATCAGACCAGCAGCAATAATATTTCCGGAGAAGAGGAAGGTCGTGCTGTTGGAATAACGATAAATGCGAAGGAGGGTCAGTACGCGACGGAGTTTTTGCTGGAAATCAATGAGCGCATCGGAAAGCTTTACGAGTTTGCTCGCTCTGTCTTTGTGAATGAAGTTGATGGTCTGCGTCATAAGATAACAGAGCTGGAAGATGAATTAGGTGCCGCTACATTGACGAATAATCAACTTAAAGACGAGCTGCGGGATCTGCGAGACTTTCATGAGCACAACGACGTAAATGCAGGTGATAGCTTCACTGGCGATGCGTCGAGTGCTACTTATCCAGAACTCGAAAATCGTAACGATGCTGCATCAATTGCGGCCCTGGCATTCCCAGAAGCCCTTGACGACACTTCGGGGGCCGATGGTGGCGAGTGGAGTGAGTTAAAACACCAATGCCAAGAACTCTCCCGGCTTCTGGAGATGGCGAAGCAAGAGATCCGATTGAGTCATCACGAGCGTGACGTCCAAAAGGCTCGCGTAGCTGAGATATCAAGTGCATTATTCCACGACAGTGAGCTGGGTTTGCTCCGAAATCAGCTCCAGAGTGAGAAGAAGCGTGTGCGTGTTTTAGAGAGAGAAAATCTGACGCTCCGTGAATCCCACCAGGACCAAGCTCTAAAATTGCAGTCTGTAGAAGTGCTGCAAACGCCTACTTCAGTCTCGGGATTAACAGTGAGCAACAGCACTAGCGCTACTTCTGTAGGGCGACACAGCATATCTGCAAGTCGCCCTACTGTTGATACAATTCCCACTATCACACCTATGATCCAACCAGTGCAGCATGAAAGCTTTGGAAATCAATCCGGTGAAGAACAACCATCCGTGCACTCTAACGAATTAACGTTTGATGCCGAAGACAATCAGTACAATTTTATTAACTCGGTAGCAGCGCAGCCACAAGAAGTCACTGTGACAAACTGGTTCTCTCGTATCGTAAACCCTCCACCATCAACAAGCGTGAGGAAGTCGCGCAAGAAGCAGACAGAGTCCAAACCAGAGCCTCCAGTAGCACTAAGCAAATTTCTCGCTGGTCTCCTCATGACAGACAAGCAACTCACTACTATCAAGGAGGAATCAAAGGTGCGCAGACAAGGAAGTGTACCGACGTTGATCCCACCAGTGAGAGCGTTGTCAGCACGGAGGGACGGGAGTTTGGCGGAGGACCGAAAACTGGCCGACAAAAAGAGACGACCGCAATCTGCTACGGTAACAAGTGTTTTAAACGGCAATATGACTCGTGCAAGCATCGTTGAAGCCGAAGACAATCCTGAGGACGTCATTACAAGCTGTCTACAGTTAGTTTGGGTCTTTTATCAGCGGTTCTTGGTCGCAGTGGAAGGTCAACACCTTTTAGCTACACGAGGGCTTGGTGGAGACCCGACACTGGGATCAGGTGCGCCTTCCTGTGTCGGTAATCCATCGCTGGAACCCGTGTCGCTGTCTCTCATCATTTTTCACTTTTTCTTGGAGCGGTGCAATCGTGAATCAGACGCCACTCGCGAACTAGAACAATTTGTACGCTGTTTACACGGCGTACGGACTGCCAGCTACAGCTTGGACCTCTTTTGCCAATTCTTGGAAGAAACGTGTTCGCGTCAAGAGCTCTGTTTCTACTTGTGGGTCTGCCAAGCAATGGATGATGTCAAGCTTGGTATTCCGTACGATAATCCTATCTCAAGTAATCAGGGTAGCGCTAGCAACTATCGCCAAGATGATTCAACGAAGTTTGTATGTGTGTTAAAAGCCACCTTTCTCGCTCGAACGATTTTCAGGCTTCTGCACTTTAAAGTGCTATGCCGACCGCGAGGAGGTGGAAGTGGCAAGCGGCGAGGGAAGTCCAAACGAAAGCCCATCAACCGAAGTAGTACTAACGCAGAATTCGCTGTTGCACCAACACCTCCGTCATTGATATCTCCAAAGCGAAGGCCAAAGACTCGACTAGGCGAACTCACTACAGTACAATCCCCAAAAGCAGATTCTAGGATGCCTAGTGCAAACAGTGGTGATGCCGTTCAGATGGAGGAAGAAAAGGAGGTTCTTCTACATGTTGGTGCTCAAACTGCTTTGCGTGATATTATTGATAACAATCAGGGTGAACCGATCACCCTGGAAACTTTCAACAATCTTCTTCTTCAATACGCAGTTGTGCCATCACCAGAGGAGTTGACAACGAAGCTGGGTCCGTTCTATCAGCCTACTGGTGACGAGCGAAAGATACCGGTCGATGTATTCATTGCGCTGCTCATGGAGACGTACAAGTTTCAGCTGCGATGGCAGCGCGACCAACTTCGCGCCTTATTTATTCATTTAAACGAGCAAGAGGAAGTGCAACAACGTGTTGCAAAAATATTGATTAAGGGGGAAGCAGCGACTGACACGGGTGGGAAACGCGAGAACGGTGGCGGTAAAAATTCACCAAAATCAAGGCTGAAACGAGGAAAGAACCGCCGCAATGGTGCAGCGGATAATGGTGTAGATAGCAAGTATCTTCGAGGACTATCACGCAGCATGTTACGAGAGCTACTGCTTCAATCTGGTATTGTGCATGAAAGTGATGTGGCGCAGGTTGATATGGATTGGCTATTCGCTGAGCTCTTGCAGACTGCTAGTGGAGTTGCTGCAGAAATCACTTTCGATGCTCTTTACGATGCGCTGCAGAAAATGAGGTGGCTCAATAGTACCAAACTTCGGGTAGACATTCTCACACAAGCAACGGGTATGCAGTCGGCAAAGAGAAACTCAGTCGATACCAAAGCATTTGTCAAGGTTCGCTCTCCTTTCACTATTCCAAGTCCAATGGTGCTTGCTATTCGCGACAAATGGAGGATATATGCTCGCCATAGTCTGGCGTTGTGCAACAACGACCCCAATGTATTTGTACGCCGTCATAGTCAACGTTTGTTGCACTATGTGGATCAAGAACTTAGTCGTCTGGTAAACGAGTCAGAGAGCAGAGATCCTCATAACGAGAGCGAAGATGCTATTCAATGTGTTCGAGAGTTTCTGGCTTTCGCTTGGAGAGTAGCTTCAAAACGCAACATGGGAACTAACTCACCAGACTTAAAGCAAACGTGTTTGACGGAGGTGTATCTCGTTAGCCAAGCGCTACGAGCTACTGTAGATTCAATGCCAGGGTACCACGGACGGCTTAGCTTCCTAGACGATAAGGCTACAGCTCCTGATGGAAGAAACTCAAGACTTCTCCAGCTGGATTCCCTTCAGGGTTTCTATGACATTTCTCGAATGAACCTCGAGTACATTATGAAGGACAAGCTAACCCGCAGTGCAGCTTCTGATAGTGAATCTAGTCAACTTCACGAACTGGAAAATGTGTTGTCACTTTATGCAACTCACATTGCACACTTATTCCACCGATTCTCTGAAGCGCGCTACAACTGTGCACCTCAAGTATCATTTCATCGTTGGAAAGCCATGGTTTACGAGCTGGACCTTGTCGACCCTCGCCGCTTGCCATTTACCATGCTCCAGACACTATTTTCAAGAGTGGCCTTGGGGTCCGATGCTGGTAACATTACGAATGCAGCGTCACTAGATCAAGAGCTGGGTGTAGGGAAGACTCGCTTCTCGGAGCTTTTCGTGCTTGTTGCAATTACAATACATCGATTTGCTCTGACACGTAAACTCGAGAAAGCGCAGCATACTACAATCACGAAGACACATGCTGATAACAGAGAAGCAGTGCTAGAAGCTGCTGAACTTGCTGACCGACCTGGACGTATCATGGCACAATTTTGTCGAGATGTCATCATTCCTCGTGCCTTTAGAGATGACAGCGCGCTAGTGGAGCGCAACTTCGCTGCAAAAATCAGTTGCCCTCTTGTTGGTCGTGCACTCCTAGAACACCGCTCATTCCTTCGCACAGTCTTCTTCTACTACGCCAAGCAAGACGAGGTTGCAGCTGACGAACGTGCAGTTTTAGAAGAACAAGCACTAATCCGTGACATACAAGAAAAAGGAGGTCAGCTAAACGGATTGCAAAAAGCTAGCAGCTTGCCTCCAGATGTCAGTAGTGCACTTGTGCGGCCTAATCAAGTTTCCGACTTCCAATTGGAAAAGACCAAGCGAAGTTCAATGAGCTTTGGCGAGTTCCAGACCTTTTTGACTGCATTTAGCTTGCTGGATGTCGCGACCGAAGATTCTCATCGCCTGCAAACGAACGGCAATAAAGTTGCTCTCGCTGATGCACAACACATCTTCTCGTCAGTGATGTCTCTTGAGAACGACGACACACTGCAACTTGAGTTTGACGAGTTTGCTGCTGCCATAGTAGCTCTCGCCGTGCACTTGAATCCGAGTCCATTTTCGTTGTGGCATCAGAAACTTGACGGGCTTGCGACGAGACTTCGAAAGACATGGGAGACAATTAATGAAGGAATCAGCTCACGTTTTGGATCTGCAAATGAAAACGTTGAATTGATGAATTACGAGTAGGGCACCTCCGTTGTTGTTCACCACGCCCATGAATATGAATTGGTCCGTTGCTGTTTTCTCTCGGTCCTGCTATAGAGCAGGTATTTACTTCACAATTACTCGAAATCACTGTCGTCAGCATCATCCTCCAAAGCAAAACTTTCTTCCTCCTCATTGTTCTTGTCTTCGTCTTCGCTTGAGATTTCGTCATATATGATGCGCTTTTGGGTACGAAGTTCGCGCTTAGGACGAGCTGCCACTGACACAGGATCAAATTCATCGTCGCCTCCGTCTTCACTGTCTTCACTGTCATCTTCTAATGGAGATTTCGTCGTCTTCTTCTTGGCGGGTGTAGCTTTCTTTGATGGCGCTGCTGTCATCGGCTTTGCTGCTGCTACTACCTTTTTAACGGCTGTTTTCTTGGCTGGTACCTTCGATTTTGTAGGAGCAGCTTTCTTACCACCATCATCCGACTCCATGGCAAACACGTCGTCCTCTTCATCCTGAACACTGATCTTCTCATCGTCAGAGTTCGCCAGATCAATCGTTGACGCGGTCTTCGTGACGCGTTTTGCCTTCGGAGATGAAGCAGCCACAGCCGCCACCTTTTGCGGAGTTGACTGCATACGCTTAGCCAGTCTCTGAGCCAACGAGAGTTCCTCAACCTCATCTTCACTTTCCTCCTTGGTTGGTGGTGCCTCCTCCTTGGGTTTAAAGAACGCAGTGATGGAACTTGATTTGTTACCATTCATCTTGTTCGTACCATTAGTCTTGCTCGCAGCAAGTTCCTTTTTGATAGGCCGCTTGACTGGAGTTTTCGTCTTAATTGGATTTTTGCGAGACTTCTTCACCACCCCTGCGACTTCGAAGTCAGAATCATCATCGTCTTCATCGTCACTGCCGTTCTTGTTCTTTCGCTTCCTTTTTTTCGTAGCAGCCTTTTTGCCCTTGCCACCCTTCTTCTTGGGGGTGTGCGATAAGATCCTCTCACGTTCCTCTTCAGACTCGACAAGCATTTTCTCAAGACCGTCTAAGTCTGTAAGCCACAGATCCTGTATTGTTCTGCCTTCCAAGACGGTATACTCTTGTTCGCGGTCCTGGAGCTCTGCACGCAGTTTGTCAACACGTTCCTTCGTCAAGCTCCAGATCTTCATCGATAACAAGTAGTCGTAACCTCGAGATGCATCGGCAATGTTGGTGTCTTCTTCATCAGACTCATTTGAATCCTCGTTGTCGGTCTTCTTCTTCAACTTTGGCGCAATCTGATCGTAACCTTCAGCTATCAACTCTTCCAGTAGATCTTGCTTCTTGCGATTGTTCACAATGAGCTTCCCTTCGACAACGGCCAGGACAAAACGAGCTTTGTTAGACAGGAGCTTGATCTGGTCTTGCAGCTTCTGCAGCATAGACTTCTTCCTGAGTTCGTAATACTCTAAGCGGATACCATAGAACTCCTCCATGATTTCCTTTGGGTTCTCGTACTTCTTAATGTGTCCAGCAGCATCAAAGAGATGCATGTTAGAAGTAGACAGGGATGATTCGAGCTTGAACTTCTTCACGATTCCACCTGGGGCCTTTGTAATATCACTCAAGGACTTGGGTTCCATTGTGATCGTGAACAACACCTTGACATCAGTATGATTCTCTTTGAAGTCTTTGATTGTACCCGCTTCAAGAAGTCCCTCCAAGAACTGCTTATACGTCTGAGTCCACGTTTTCACGGGAAGCTCAGAGATCACGAGGGTACTCTCATCTTTCACTTCGAACAGACCCTGGACAATGTAATTGCCCGTGTCTGCTCCGCGCGAATTGGTCTTCTCCACAATATGTCCAGTGAAGCCACGGTACCAAGGTGTTAGTGGTGCGACTTCTTCTCCGTTGATCAACTGCCGGAGACCCTTAATGATGTCAAGTGGGTTGTAGTTTGGGATAGAGCTAGACCAACCCGTTCCAATACCATCACTGCCGTTAACTAGTACCATGGGGATAATCGGAATGTACCATTCCGGCTCGATCGACTGACCGTCTTCATCCAAATACTTCAGACAATCGTTGTCGAGAGGGTCGTACAAACGACGCGTAAGCTGCTCCAGGTTGGTGAAAATATAACGAGCACTAGCTGCATCCTTGCCGCCCATTAAACGCGTACCGAACTGACCGATCGGAGACAGAAGGTGAACGTTATTGCTTCCGACAAAATCCTGTGCCATATTCACAATACAGCCCTGTAAACTCTGCTCACCGTGGTGATATGCTGAGTGCTCTGACACGTAACCAGCCAGCTGCGCAACCTTGAGCTCTGACTATCATTTTCATAAAATGTGGTACATTAGATACTGCAAAAAGTATCACCAACAAAACGCATCACTTACCCGAAGGTTACGCTTGAAGCAACAGAACAGCACTTTCCGCTGAGACGGCTTGAATCCATCCACGACGCTGGGAATCGATCGGATGTTATCTGCCATGGAGAAAAGTATCAACTCCTTGTTCACAAACCTGCCATGGCCCCAACGAGTTGCTAAGTTAGTCAATAAGCACCATAATACTTCCTGAAAACGTACTCTGTGTAACCCATTTCATCAACATCGTAGTCGACGTATGTGCCAGGCTCGTATCCTCGAAGCCAGTCTTTGCGATCCTCGACACGTTTCTTCGAAAATGCCATATCAATGACATCAGCGTCTCCTTCTCCGTCGTATGTGAATCCAATCTGGTGCGTCTGCAGATCAGAAAAATATTCCTTGGTTTCGGCGGCTGTACTCGTACCCAGACCCTTATAGTACTTGATAACCCAGCCACGTCCTTGATTAGTCCGTTCACGCCAAGCTTCATACTCAGGCATCGTGTAAAAAACCTCCTTAGTCCGTCCTTTGCTGCATTTCACGATTGGGGTAATGAACTCCTGTAGGAACCCATCCACAAGCAACAGTGATGGCCAGAAGTGGTGAATGAGGTTGATCACCAAACCCTTGATGTGACTACCATCGTGATCCTGATCTGCCATGATCATCAGGTGGCCATATCGCAAGCCCTTGGTAGATTCGTACTTTTGACCGTACTTAAGACCGAGGATCTTGACCACGTTTTGAATTTCTTCGTTCTTCAAGATCTGGGTGTGACTTGCTTCGCGAACGTTCAGCATCTTACCACGCAGTGGGAACACACCATAGTAATCTCTGCCAACAACGGCAAGACCACCCACGGCAACCGTCTTGGCGGAATCTCCTTCAGTAAGGATTAAGGTACAGTCCTTGCTCTTCGCCGTACCAGCGTGATTGGCATCGTCCAGCTTTGGGATACCCGTTAGTCGTGACCGCTTGCCACTGCTGCCACCCTTTCGACGCAGTTCTGCGGTCTGCTTGAAAGCAGCAAACGAAAGAATTTTCTCGACCAGACCGCTCTTCTCCACTTGCTTCAGGAACTTGTCGCTCAGGTTGAAAGTTGATCCAAAGCTGTTGGCTCGTGTCGTTAATGTTTCTTTTGTCTGTTGAATATAGTAACAATGAGTTTGTTAATTCATGCATGAAGCAACAAATCAAGTAATCCACAACATACCTGAGAGTCGAAAGCGGGGTTATCAATCAGCGCGCTCACGTAGATAAACATGTGGTTCTTGATATAGTTAGGCTTGACCGCATCGCCCTTGTTCTTCTTTTTCAACACACTGACGAGTTTGGTCGTAATCTGATCGACGATGTAGGACACGTGTTGACCACCCTTTGTGGTACAAATACCATTGACGAAGCTCACTTGCTGAAAGCCATCTTCACTTAGCCCAACGCCAACCTGCCAGCGTTCGTCTGGCTTTTCAAAGATGACACCATTCTTAGTGACGTTCGTCGGTTTGGCCTTAGCAGCTTTCGCCTTCTTAGACTTCTCTTCACTGTAGTCTTCATCATCGTCCCCATTTTCTTCCGGGTGGGAGTCCTCGTCTTCTTTTTCGGCTTCAAATCCACGAGGTCCAGGGTATAATGCAACATACTGCGGGAACGACTTGATGGGGATCTTCTCGCCGTTTAGATACACATTTAGACCTTTACCCGAGACTCCAGCAACATCATACACGCGTTTCTTAAAGAGCGCGACAATGTCGTCATTGAGGAAGTCTAGCTTGAACCTCTCTAGATCAGGCTTGAATGAGATGCACGTAAAATCCTTCTGCGCCCATTTGGTAATTGACGGTGGGTTCTTCTTGCCCATATTGCTCTCAAACACTTGTTTGTATCGTTGTTTCGTGCTGGAATCTGCAGTCTCGACGACAAACTCGTTGGAAAAGATATTGGCGAGCTTTGCTCCATATCCGTTTCGTCCGCCCGTAGTCTTCTTCTTTTTATCGTCAAAGTTACTGCCCGTAAGCAAGTGTCCAAAGATCAACTCCGGTACATAGACCTTGTGTTCCTTGTGCAACACAATGGGGATACCTTTGCCATTATTCCAGACCGAGATTTCGTTTTTCTCGACGTCAATCGTGACTTTTAATGTGTTCATGGACTTGTCTCGCTGCTTGTTGTCGCACGCATTGACAATGATTTCGTCAAAGATTTTGTACAGTCCAGGCACGTAGTTGATCTTCTTCATGACCATCCGCTTCTTCTCGTCGTCAAACACCCACATGTTCTGCTCCACGTGCTCAATCGAGCCCACGTACGTGTCAGGACGCAGCAAAATGTGCTCCAACTGCGTCTTTTTCTGGTAAATCTGCTCAATGCTCTGCTTCGGCGTGCCTTTCTCCTCTGCAACAGCCATGGCTTCATCCTCTCCACTGTCGTCCACGTCGTACGCCGAGCTCTCGCTCTCGTCACTGTCCCACGCCTCGCTCTTCTTCTTCTTGGTCTTTTTCACTTGCGTCTTCTTGGTTTTGGCTGTCGTTTTGCCTGCTGCTCCTGTCGTTTTCTTCTTGCGAGGTGCAGCAGGTTTTTTCTTATTTTTATTCGGCGTCATCATCAGAACCTGCGAGTATTAAGGAAAAATACAGCGAGTGAGTAGGAAATTGCGATCTTTTGGAGGAACTAGAGAGCGAATGGACAAGAGAGAGACATGGCAAGAAAGAGGAGAAAGAGACGCACATCATCTTCTGAGTCGCTCATGGCTACGGCGGCGTACACACACGAGAAGAGACGACGAGCTTGCTGCCTTGCTGCTTGGAGTGCGGAATGCAGAGTGACGTCAGGCAAGTGAAAGGCAGCAGGAAAAAACCTCGGTATTTTTTGAATTCAAATCAAATCGACACAAGTTGACCATCTGGCGTCGCCAGAGGGAGATGGACAGTTAATGCTGTACGCCCATTGTATCAACATTTCGGACAATTGTTTATTTTAAGTACCAACTAATGGTTCTATAATCTTGAATTTGAAGTTGCTGAGGTTTTTTCGCTCTTGAGGAGGATGAGCCAATTGTAGCCATTTCAAACGAATAGCTCATGAACATGTGCAACTTGCATGTACATGTAGACAAACTTCAGGTAGTTGTTCAGTATTGGTCACACCTAGGCGCTTATTGCATCCTTTTTCGATAGGAGACGTTGAAGTTGAAATTCGTAAGCACAAGCAGAGAAATCACTGCCCACCGCCCATGACGTCGGCAAGTTCATCCGGTTCGTACGTGTCCACGCTGTCTAATGCCGTAGCAGCGTTTAATGGTTCGCGTTGGCGAAGTGGGAAGCGTTCGATGTACGACGGTCCTGCGGATTCAAACTGGTAATTGTCAGCGCGGATTTTAACAGAAGACCCAATGTTGTTCGGGTGGTTCTCCCATGCCAAATTCTGCGCGGTCTCACGTGCTGTTGTGTTGCGGATCGTGTCGGCCACGTTGCCGTCTAAAACCTTGTGTACGTCACACGGGAAGAATTGCGACTGGTTGTAGCATGGAGACATGTGCGGTTGCAGGCCTTGTGGCCCGAATTGAGCTTGTTGCTGGTACTGCAGTTGAATGGACACTTGTTGGTCGAACTCTTTGATGTACGCGTCCAGTTCTTTCTGCGGTTGGCAATGTGCTGTTCCCCGTGCGAAAGTTTGGTACTGATCTACCACATCGGAAGCGTACGGCGAGGTCGTGAGGCAAGGCAAACAACCACTCGCTTGTACATCCGCGGATAAATTCTGCAATCCAGCCACCTGAAAGCACTGCGAACCGTAAGTGAACAATGGTGGAGCCGACGGACGTCCTTCCCAATGACGACCATTCCAGTACGAAGCACGATCGCGCAGTATTGCAGGTGATAAAAACTCTCGGAATGGTTTGATCTCTTCGGCCAGTACAGACCCGTCCGCAGAGTCTACGAGACCAAAAAGGTCTTCACTGAAGGCGAAGAAATTGAAAAGCGCCTCTCGACCTTCGAAGTCACCCTCAACTTCACGAAGCAACCCTCGAGTGTTGAGATAATCATCAGTGAGAGCGCTGATAGCCACGTACTTGGCACGTCGTTGCTCCACTACGTGTAGTGGACCAGTCAAGCGATCTGGACCAGTAGCGTGAATAGCGTTGTCCACCTTGAGTTTGTTGCGTGCATCATCGACGAGACTTGTTGTGGCACTGAACCAAGCCGCGTAGTCCGCCTTGGTGATACTGTTGGTTGTATTGTCCTTCAGAGCTTCGAGCACCTCAGGCTTGGCCAAAGCTGTTCCTAAATCTTTCACCATAAGACTAATTTCAAAATCGGTCAGCGTACTGGAGCTATCGACGTCGTAAATTCTGAAGATGTAGTCAGGAGCTTGGAGTAACAACGAGCGGAATCGTTCGTAGTACACGCGTCCATCAAAAGACGGGTCCAATATGAAGATAGCGGCGTCTAACCTCGGCATCTGACGGTACAATAGCGAGCGCGCAAGTTCATTTTCGTCCAGATAGCCGTTCTTGTCCATGTCAAAGCGGTCAAAGAGCAGGTTCGGATCAATACCCAGCCAGTTCTCGAACTCATTGAAAGTGATCAAGCCATCGTTGTTTGCGTCCAACAATGCAACTTGTCCCCATTTCATCACGTTAAAGTCTGCAATCAACGAATCGACCAACTCTGCTGTGAGTTTCTTGAGTGTTTTCTGCTTCTCTAGCTGTGCAATCTCGTAGGACGTAATTTTCCCATCACTGTTTCGATCGATCTCGGCAAGATCAAACGATGAATAGTTGCTCTTGAAAGCAAGACTAACAGGTACACCCAGCGTTCCCAGGAGTTCATTCAAAACGTCAGTGTCGTTGGCTAGAATTGTATTGTAGTCTAGCTCTTGCTCGTTCGGATATGTAAACCCAATAGTTGAGTCCTGCTCGATTTCGTGCCGTCGACGCTCACCAGCAAAACGTTTGAAAATGAAAAGTGTGATGTTAGTACTGAGCGCATCAAAGTAGTTTCCACGCCATGTTTTGGTATTCTGCACTTGAAATCCCCATGAAGTGTAAGCTAAAACGGACGAAGTAGGCACAAAAACGCTATTGGCATCGTCATTCGGGTCCTTGTATCGTGTTTCAACGATAGCTGGAGTGGTGGAGTTAGCCGATTGAGTTTGCGCTTGGCCCAAGATGGCCTTCTTCTTCATTCCATCAGGACAAACGTCTTCCGGACGTTGCGGCACCTCAGTGACAGACACACAATTGCTTGAATTCGTGAGTGAGCAGCATATAACTTCCCATGGAGTGTCCTCCATCCGCCATCGCTGCAGATAAATATCCGTTGGATCGTCATAGTCCATGTGGTGGAAGGCTCGATGATAGCTCAATCCGAAGTCGGTGGCTGTTGTGCCAGTTTTTGTGTTACTTGGCTTTTGCACGCTTTGCCACAGCGGATCCATGACAGGACGAGGTAACCAATACTCCACGGTCTTGTAGTACGTCCGTACGAGATATGCCGCGTCTTGTTCAGTAGTTGATGGTATGATAGCTACAGTTTGATCATGCGTCTCATTGACACTTTGTCCACCTGGTGCTTCAAGTGGTGCTGCTTCTGGGTAGAAGCTGTGAAGGAATTCAAAGGGCCCGTTGGGATATGTACTACTCGCAACACCAGTAAGCCCCATGGTGTTTGCAGTAGATGAGGAAGCACTATCAACGTGCATCCACATAACAAAGCGTTTAGTTGCGCGATTAAAAATCACCTTCGGACGGTCAGCAAGTAAACCACCATTGTCTTCTCGACGATCTCCAAACGGATCGGTCAGGTTTGTGAAATGAAGCACGATACCTTCGTTGCGCCATTCATTATAATCGATGGTTGAGCATACTCCAATACCACCACTCCCAGTAGTAGCGTTAAACACTTCTGAGTACCAATACATGCTTAGATGATTAGATTCCGGTATTGTAGCGCCAACACTCGCTTCCCCATTGATATCTGTATTCAGAGGCTCAACGATCGATCTGTCAAGTGGAAGCCCCTCGATTGTCAGTAATTCATCGTATGAAATGACTTCTTCGTCGCTGTTTTCATCCGAGGCTTCACTTTCCTGCTCACGGACGTCGTTGTAAAAAGCTCGATGTGGAGCGCCGTCAAATGAGGAAATGCCTCCATTGTCGTGGGTGTACACTTCCTGCTTTGACAAATGACTCTCATGGTGAAGCATTGGGTGGTAAGTTGTAGTTGATGGTGTCTGAAATGTCTCCGCCCATAATTTGCGCCACCTACGCTTTTTCGTAATAACTATTCCGTCGTTTGCAATAGCAGCATCTGCAGCTGCAGTGTCCTTGACTTGTCTGATCCAAGGACAGGAAAAACCTAACAGGTAGTCATTGCCCACGTAAATCTCGTCCCACCACGTTGACATCGCATGAAAATTGTTTAGACTCAATGCAGCAATACTTTTACCGTGAAATGGGGCTGCACTTACTTTCAGCACGTCGTTGAGACGAATGGAGTACGTGTGATTTAACCAGTCCAGCGTCATATCCAGTTTGTACCATCGATCCGTTTGTATTCTATCCTGGAAAATATGTCGTGGCCATTGAAATGTGTTGGCTTCGTGTGCGAAGTTGCCATCTATCAGAGCTATTGAGATCATTAACTCATCCTTTACTTGAGCAGCGTCACCCGCGAGGACACCGAAGATGGCTCCACGGTTTTTCGATAGCGTGCCACGCTCAAAATTTCCAACTCGAACGAAATACGAGATTCGAGTAGGTTGGCTAGGCTCTGGAAGTACAAAACGTGGTCCATTGCGAGATACTTGACGTGCTTCTGATGGCAAATGACTAGATCCTCTGGCATAGCGTTCACTACCATGCACCAGAAGAGACTTAGACGTACCAGCAGCTCCCGTCGAAGAATCAATTCGCATGCTAAGTTCTGTGCGTACCTTCACGTAAACCGAACCATGACCACCACTTCTACTGATATCAGGGGATGCTCCACCACTCGCTTGTAGACTTCCTTCTCCCCAAGACGAATAACTTTGTGCGTAGATGGCGATTCGGCCACCACTTCCTCCTCCACCTCCAACACTTCCAACCACTTGTTGTTGTCCTCCATGGCCGCCAAGA
Organism: Phytophthora palmivora; assembly: GCA_008079305.1. NCBI lineage: Eukaryota > Oomycota > Peronosporomycetes > Peronosporales > Peronosporaceae > Phytophthora > Phytophthora palmivora. The sequence continues at coordinate 29,667 of VOQZ01001990.1, forward strand.
ACTTCCAGTACTCCATAATTCGACACAGTAGCGCCACTTACAAGTAACACCGAACCTCCTGATCCCCCACCCCCCGGCGTGAATGCCAACATACCATTTCCTCCGTTCGCTGAAATCATCGCATTAGGACCAACGAGGATATCGTTGATGGCCGATAGCATAATGGCACCAGCACCAGCACCACCTTGGGTAGGTTGCAAGACTGGAAAAACGTCAAATGGTTCCTTTCCACCCCCAGCGCCTCCACTTCCTCCCAATAGATCAGTCACCAGCTCGTCAACGTATGCAGGGGCTACCCAAGGTGGTTCACCAGCATACCCGGCACCACCAGGACGGGCAAATGAGGCACCAGCACCACCAAAAGCGAGTGAGAAGCACTGAGAATCGACAATCTCAGCCACTGCTTCCAGACCTTGGAGCTCCGAGTAATCGACTGTCAAGGGTACAGGAGACTCAACCAAATTCAAGTTGCTAGACGTTGGGGTCATGAGCACTACATTCCCCTCCTGAGTCCAGAACTGCAGCTTCCACACGAAGCCTCCAGCTGCTCCACGACCAGCACGACAACGTTTGGCAGGAAAACTCTTGGTGCTATCTGAGACCTCGACGACGTTTTCTTCAGGCACTTGCCATTCCGACGATCGATAAATTCCTTGACTGACGGTCGGATTCACCGCCAAAATTGACGAGCTAGCTGTTTGATCTGGTAGTGTAGAACCTTGTAAACACTGATTGTTTGCATCCGTTCGTGAAACACGGGCGTCAATCAGCGCTGGTAGATCCTCCAGCAGCGATTTTCGAAGTTCATCAGCTTCGACATCGTGAGCTATTGATCGAGTCGCGTTATTAAGGAAGCCCAGTCGAAATGAACCTGATAGTTCATTGCCATCGACTACTGTTCGCGTCACAACTTTCGACTCCAAACCCGAAAGAAAACTTTGCGCCTGAAGCTGTGGGACGTTCCCCACCGCCGATAAGAACGTCACGCGCCACAATCGTCCGATCTCAGGTACTTGCTCAAGCGTGTCATCTCGCTCAACATTCAATTCTCCGACGTCTGGGAACGCTGTTTCAAGTCGACGTCGCACCTCCTGTGCACTCGCATCGTACGGAATCGTCCCAGTGGTTAATTCAACACTTTTCGAGCTGGGATAGCGAAGAACGAAATGTCCTTGCAGCGTTTGACCTGCCGCAGCTGACGTCTCGATCTCTTGAACTTCAGGTACGTGTTTGCCCCACGTCGACAGAGTCTTCACATAGACTCGAACACTCGAACTACCAGGGCCATTCTGATTGTTATTCACGTCAGGAAAACTTGTACCTGTCCCAACAAATCCGCCACCTGGAAAACCACCGAGGGTTCCCGGTTGAACTCGCAATTTTGTATCGACAATCAAACTACTGCGACTTAAAATTGCAATCGCTCTATTACCTTGGAAACGAACGCGGACTCCAGCACCAAGATATACCGCCATGAAATTGAACACAGCCACCGAAGTCCCCGACTCGGTAGTCGTCACAACTCCATCGAGCTGGATGTCACCGCGGATTTCAGCTCGATCCGTGTCGAACACTAAATACCCCGAAGCAAGTTCCAGTGACCCGATCACAGGGAAAGTGAAGGTGTTCCATCCGATCCGAGCTGTTGGTTCGGCCATACTGTCCTCATCGATCCCGCTTTGCTGGAATCGCCAATGGTGGGTACCCGACTTCCAGTCTTCAAAGTCATTCATGAGTGGAATTTGTTGGCGTTCTCCTCCACCAAATTCTCTCGTGTAACTTCTTAGTGAAGCTTCTTTGATCTCGTAGTCCTCGTCTCCTCGTGCACAGCGATGAGTGACTTTGCAGCGTTCATAATTCCGACATGCAGTAGACCAAGACCCTTCATTACAGCGAGTTGGGAAATACCAGTCGTCTGCAAGCGAAGTGGAGTAAACCCATGGAGCATAGAGACTGAAGACAACTAGTGCCAAGACAATGACCCCGCTAAACAATAGTCGCATCCAGCTTGACTTTACTCAATGCTAACGGTTGGTACGTGTCTCTTCATTAATAGTGTTGTTGCCTAGACCCTCGACTTGACCCCAGCCAAGCAATCTCGATACAGCTTCACTATCTCGACTTCTGTACACCTTACTTTTCTTAATGCAATGGTTGAGCGATTTCGCGAGGTTGTTCTCTCTGAGAATCCCTTTCCAGGCCTGAAAGTAGAACTTCCACTCCTTAGGGATTCACAGAGATTGAATTGTTAGTTGTCGTGTGGTCACCCTCTACTCTGAACAATGGGTTTTATCACCATGCCGTGAACGGTGAACGGTGGAGAGCTGGGATTCAGTTGCCAAATCAACATCACAACTTGCAACGAGAATGGTCACAACCACCAAGAGGATAAAACCCAAACGAAGCCTTGCAAAAATCCGAAGTGAGAGCAGCAACGTAAAGTATTCATAATACAAACCATGGATGTACAGTAGTCTGGTATTAAGAGTTCGATGAAATTTTCCCACTGGACACGATACTTATTGCTCATGACAAAAACAGAGAAATCTGACGATGTGGGTCTCATATGCATGAATGCTCCACATCATGTACAACATGTAACGGAACAAGAGGTTCAAAACCATGGGGGGACGTACTATCTTCCAAGAAGAATGCGTTGATTTACAAGCCTACATCCAAGGAGTCCATGTTTGTTGTTGTGAAATTATTGTGCAATAGATGTAAAGAAACCCAGTGAGTGAGTACTGAGGCCGCCACTTCATTATTATCAAAGTCCAATTTACTTAAACGGTGGTGTACAAACTCGCGGTAAAATTTTGAGTTGCTTGACTCGGTTTCTTGCAATTTGAGTTTCTCGGAAGTAAATAGTATTTCGCAATCACCACACCACATGAAGAGCAATTGCAACGTGGATTATCCACAAAAGTAGCAATACTCTTGTTTGTTGTTTCCACTCTGGCCGAATATTATCGCTTCGATGAAAACCGGTGGTAAGTATTCTCTTCCAAGTCAAGTATGCTAGTTTCGTGAATTGGTGTGCGTAGGATGTCACGTGTGTATTTTTCTGGAGATTTTCACGTGGAAAGTTATGTCAATAAAAGTTAGTCATATCGGAATAATTCAACCACATCAAACCGGTCTGGTCTTTCTTCAATCAAAAGATGATTGAAGGTTTGTGAACCGCAAAATCAATCAACTTGTCAATCAACTTGACCAAAGTAACATTTGAAATCAAACTTCATAAGTATTTGATTGTTGGAATAGGCAGTGTTCGGGTAAATGTTAGTGATGACGTCGAAGCTCTAGCGACAGCAATTAAAAACTCAAGCACCCTCGTGGATGTGGAACCACGTCAGTCAGATGTAGATGTCCTTGTCAAACGTTTCACATCGTAAGATACGACCAGTAAAGATAGGGGACGACAACGCGGCTGTATCGCTGTGCCCAACAGTTCTTGACCCAAAGTCAAGTTAAATGAGCACTTTAAACTCTACCCTCGCGAGTTTAGCAATCTTGATGTGCTTTGTGAAAATACCTAGTATAACATGCCATGACATTGTAGAACTGCGATGTCTGGTTATTGGAGAGAGAAATGACAGCGTAATATCGGTGCATCTCAAAAAATCGGATCGCGTCAAGGACTTGCAACTCATGTTGAAACGTTTGCGGTACAAGAACAACGCGAAGATTCGTGCCCCCGCGCTGTATCTCTACGTTGCCAAAAGTGGCAAACAATGGCTGAGATCTAATGGCCATTATGAAATACAAAAGCTGAAGGAGGGGAATGTAGACTGGTGGACTTCACACAAGCTTGAGCCGAAAAATATCATAGGGGTTGTGTTCCCGTCAAATGAGCAAGACTGCATTCAAGTTCTGACCCTGCCGCCAACAACAATTTATTTGGCACAAGAACAAAATCTTGAGTACTTACGGCTATACGAAGAAACAGCAGAATTGCTGAAGAATGCCATGAAGTGGAGAACATAGTCAAGTACGTGAAAGACTACAGCATGTCCACATTTCCAAGTGTGGTACCACCGTTTGTATTTATGATAGGTCAGCATGGAAATGTGCTTTATAACGATTTTCGAAGACATTTGTCAATACCTTTGCGTTATGCGCACTTCTACAGCGGTGTTCTGACTGGACCTGTAAGAATAAATAGTAATGGAACAAAATGGCGAGGTGAGGAGATGCGTGGCATGAGCAATCAAGATGCTGGTTATTCCTCAATGCTAGTGGTATTAATAATCTACAAATCGGCAAGGTTGTTATCTTTATAGAGATCGAAAAAAAACAAAAGAAGCGAAAGATGCAACAAAAGAATTTGACTCTTAGAAAGACGCGACAATACTCGGTACCTCGAATATTTATTAAATAACGATACATATACAAGAGCGCAATTATATTGCTCGTCGAGATACATCACGGGTTCTATAAGCGACAATACAGCTCCGAGAGCATCATTCAATTCGTTCACTCTATTCGAAGTACCTGGCTACATGACGGCATAATTTGTTGTTTACAGGCGACAAAGTGCTTGCTTCTACAAATGAACCAATTTGATTATTTCATTCAAACACTGCTAGTGATACGCGTTCACAATACAATTCAAACACTCTGTCACCTGTAAACAACAAATTGTGTGGCGTCCTTGTGCTAAAAGAACAAAATCTTCAGAAACTCCAGGTGGGATCGACAAAACAACTGAAGTTACGCGGGTTGATTTTCATTGTGACAGAGAATAAAGAGAATCGATGTTTTACTGAAAATTACAGATTGGTGGCGCTACGCTACACAGCAAAAGAGGCGTAGGAAGTGGTGAAAGCACTGTGGTTCAATGTTTAAGGAAAGAGATTCTTGTATCGTTATGAAATCTTCGTCTGGAATGGATAGAACACAATGGGTGGTTAATTTGATGGCTCGTGGTGATGTCGACGTGTCTGTGATGCTGTATTTACGAGTGGTATATTTCAGAGTTTACGACACGGCCAAATTGTGCACCCAGCAAGGTACAGTATATTGCATACGAATTCTGGAGTGGGATTCTTCATTACGAATGAATAGATTTATTTGGTATCTGCTCTCTAAAGTCGAGATACGTTAGGAGAGTAGATAAATATGAAGGACTATTTAACATAGCAAACCGCTATTTGCTGAGATCACAACAGACTACGCGTGGTTGTGGTGGAACAGCAGATCTGGTAGATTTATGAACATATTGGTCGGGGTCCCATTGTGTTGTTATGAAGCAAAATGGGGGATTTCGTTATGGTTCATAGTACCAACTATGTCAACGATGACACTAGTGCTCCAATAGATGAGAGAATAAGCATTTGAGCTAAACTTATCGGTTGAGAGGAAATACTTTATAGTTTTAATCGCCTGAAACAAGTGAACTGCAGTGTACTAGAAACGTGCTGATTCTTTTCTCTTATCAACGAACGATGTTAAGGTTAACGTTCAACTTGATTGACACTTCAACAATAATCTGGCATAATTAAGGAAGACCCATCTTAGGATCAGACGGATTTGCGCGACCTGGTGGGGCACGAGTTACAGCAGGATTACTGATGCTCTATTATAAATTTACAATGATCCGCAATTCTATGATCGAACACAGTCTCGATGAGATTATGTCTGTTCTTACTTGGTAGCTCTACCCGAAGGGTTAAAAGAAAAGAGTAACCCGGGGAATTGCTCGTCGTATGCGTTGTAGTACGCGCGCCAGATGTCTGCTTTCTGACTGCTAGGCGACTCTACCTTCAATACTGTCTTGTAAATGACGTCGGGAGTTTTGTTTTCTACCATCCATTGTTTGAACTGAGCGGCTTGCAAATTTTCCGCGAGTTTCTCCGTTTTCGGTAATTTCTTCGACACGTGAAGCATAATTGCTACCTTTTCGTCACCGTAGGTCTTCGTAAATTGCTTGATCATTGTCGTTCTCTTTCGAGGAATCTGGTTGTTGAAAGCATTCATATATTGAACCCACGTACTCAAGAGTGGATTTGTGAGGAGGTCGTCAGCAGCCTTGTCGAGCTTTAGAGCCTTGAATACGGTCTCTGGCGGTATTGAAAAATCCAACCAGCTCTGAACCAACTCATCCTTAACATGTTTAACACCAGCACTGTTAGTGCTTTCTGCTGAAATGAGCAGCTTTAGAAATCCTTCCGTATCATAGATGGACTTGAACGTGTCAACGACTGTTGTTTTCTTCGTCGGGAAATTGTCGTTGAAGAGCTTCAGGTAGTTGGTCCAAGAAGCAAATGCAGCGCTGTCAAACAAGTTGTCAGCTCCCTTATCCAGATTGAGCATCTTGAATATAGATTCAGGAGTACCTCCTGTTCTCATCCAGCGATTAAGCTGCGCTGTTTCCAACTTCGTGGCAATATCCTTTGTGCTTTCGACTGTCTTCGCAGAAGCTAGGATATTTGCCAGTTTATCACTGCCAAATTGACGCGACAACGCGGCAGTCATTACTTCATCAGCATTGTTTTTGTTGAGCATGGTCATGTAGGTGGTCCACGTGTTCCATGCTGGACTCTTGAAGATATCGTCCCCAGCCAGATGCAGATTTAATTTTGCCAGTGCTTCATCCGCTTTTGCCCCGCTTTTTAGCCATCCTTGGAGCTTTTGGGTCTGAATGAGGTTTTCGATGCCAAAAAATCCTCGTTCTTCGTCGTTTACCTCTGTTTGATGGTTTCTCAAGTACCTCGTAGTGGCGCTCTTATCCACTTCGATTGAATGAGACGAAATGGCAGCATCGGGCGATGTCAGCATGGTGCCTACTCTCACCGAAGCGTCCGCATATATCAAGTGTGCAGCAATGATCAACGTAACGTAGTGGACGTGCAGTGTCATCGTCAATATTGTGGGTCGGATAGGATCACAGAGGGAGGGGTAGCAATATCGAAAGTGAGAGAGCTCGAATGTTTTAGCGATGAGCACTGGTGCCTGACAACCTTGCGAATGGTTGCTGTTCACAATGCAATCTCCTCACGAACACATTGTGACCACTATTGTAACCAAGACTACTGTAGTTACCGTTTCGTCATCCGTGATGATAACAAGCAGAAGGTATTGGTGTCATCAGTGCTGATGAGATGCTTGCCATTAGTACCACGAGTCGATCGGGTTACATTATGATTTTCCAAAAGAAATCCGTCAACCAAGAAAATCTCTCGAATCTATTAGCTCTCATTGCACAAGTTGCGGTGATATGGAGAATCAAGGGATAAAGAGACTGTGTCTGATAGTGGGGGTCAAGACTTCCCCATTTACTGCAGTAGTCAAGACAATGTGACGGTTTTGTATGTGTGATTAAAGAGAGCGTCGGCATTCTTCAGTCGATTCGTGTAGGCAAACTTGAGCTTCATGTAGACAAACAAATGGGGGATAGTGGCCTGAGGTTTACACACTAATGCGAGGAAGCACTAACGCTGTAGACTCTATGAGTTGATCCCTTCTTGGCGTTATGGATAAAGTAAATCACCACTTCTATGATCTTAGTTTGACAAGCATTCACGTTCTAGTGAGCGTAATTGAGCCCACTGTTAAATTGAAGTGTGCCTTCATCTCTTCAACGAGTCGTGTTGACATCAGTTTTCGTGAACCTGAACGAGACTCCAGTGTGCTGCGAAGAAGTCCGATCGTGTCCAACAAGTGCAAAGTGCAGTCTAAGACAAACTAGCAGGTCGTTTTGATGTCGATACTAGCGATTTAATCGTGTATGTTGCCAATTCGCTTGTAAAGCAAAGAAACAGTAGATTTGTGAACCACAAGTTTGGTTCAATTGTCCTTGTCGTCATCATCGGGTAAATACCCGTACTGCAAGATCCCGAAAACAAATTGGGAGTTAACGTCTTTCATGTGTTTCTTATGCGGTTATAGCACACTAGTCGTGTGAATGAGATAAGAGGTTAGTCTGTAAAGACTCTTCAAACGAGTGTCGGAACCGCGCGTATGCCGTGGGTAGCACACTAACGTCGCGCTTTAGGAAACTGTCTTGGATCCAAAACTGCACCACATTGAGGAAACTGGGACACACAATCATCACGAGCAACAGCTCTGCGAATGGATATCCACGTAGTGAGTGAAACAGCAACTCGCCGAAAAGTCCGAGGGGCGTTGCAGCAGCAATCATAACGGATACTACGATGGCCTTAGCGAACACAATGATCACCAGCCACGCGACCAACTGCAACGTCCACACGCGGTACGATGGCGGGTTGCCGTAGTCGCCACTCTCCTGGATGTTCACCCAATTCATCGAGAATGCCAACTCTTGCTGCAGCCGTAGAAACGCGAGACTCACGACCATGCCGAGTGTGCAATCACTGAGGAAGTTAAGGAAGTACCAGGCGCACTCGTCTGTCACGGGCGGCATCTGTATCGACACGAATAGGTTCATGAAATGACCGGTGGACGCACCGATCATCTGCTTGCTAACATCCATGAGCCAAATCTGTAGCGGCCGTCGGGGTCGTTCAACGTGACGCTTATACCAGAGCGTCGCAATAGCAATCAGTCCCAGCAGCGCCTGGATGGCATATGATGCCGCGTTCGAAAACAACACGCACTGCTCCGCATCTCCCTCCGCGAGCTCCGACAAGGGCATAGCTGTGCTTGTCGTCCAAGTCGATGATACACTTGTGTCCCGATTCGCGTCTCTTCAAAAGATATTGACCTGACTCGTCACTTGAAGGTTATCACGGATCCCTCACTGCGCTGGTGTTTATTATTCACTGCTGGATCATCTCGATCACGAGCATGGCTCATTGGGCTGGAATTTAATATATTCACTGGCTCACGTAGACTTGCGGCCCTTTTCATTTGTTCTATGTTGGATTTGGTTGAGAATCTGGAGCGAGCGTCGTGATGCGCCCGCACCGGCGGATGGTGGCGTCTTCCTCTTCTTCTTAATAAGCAAGGTGTGCGCAGTCGGCGTTGATGATTGCTGGGCGACAGGTCGCTGGACTCCTACCGAGCGTGTTTTCAACCAGTTCACAGGCTTGTTCGGACCTGGAGCACTCGCTTCAGTGACGCTCTTGGAAGTAAACAATCGAGACTTCGGTCCTGAGGGTCTGTTGCCGTGTCCTGTTGGAGTATCGCGCTTATGCGCTCTCGACGCACTGGATGTCGGAGTCTTGTGACGAGTACCCTCAGTTACGGGAGACATGAAGGTCGCCTCTGTGGGTTTAAGCGGGAAGAGTCCGTTCTCGGTAGTCTCGAAGTATTCAAGATCATCCAAATGCTCATAAATCTCACGGAAAGTCGGTCGTACTCCCCACGCTGTGCAACGCATAAAAAGATTATAGTATGGACCAAGTCGCGCCTTTGCAGCTTCGGGCACTTGGGTGACGATGACGTCCTGGAGTAGCTTATGCAAGCTACGCGTCTCCACATACTCTTTCGGCACAATCTCTCCAACGAGCAAGCGATATAGAATTTCTCGTCCAAACGCGCCAACGTCGCAATTCTTGTGGAAACTGAACGAACTGTCAAGGATCTTGGGTTCGTCTGTCGGGAGTTTGATGCGCCCGAAGTCAGAGAGCTTAATGTCTGGTTCCCAGCTTTGCTCGTAGCCCTCTGGTGGTGTACGCATGAGGATATTCCGGCAGGCCAGATCGCCGTGAGCGACATTAATATCATCGTGAAGCGTGATCATGGGCAGGCAAATCTGTTTTAACATTGCCTTGGTGTCTGCAAATGACAGAGTGTAGCGGCGGTGCTTTGATCCACCGGAATTCACACCGTATCGTCTTAAATAATCGCTTAGCTTGCAGTCCATAACCTCCAGTGCGATGCAGGTGTGCTCAATGGCATCACACAGGCCGAGACACTGCAGAAATCCCTTCATGTGACGCACTCGGCGCAAATAATGCAGCTCGAGAGCGGCACGGTGTTTCGCTTCGTGTTCAGGGAATCCTTCATGCGGCTTAGCACGTTTGAGTGCAACCTTCTGTCCATTGATCACAGCAGCAGTAACCTTACCGTCGGTACCTTCGCCGTAGACACCTCCCGTGTACTCCGCATCTGTTTCGCAGTTAAATAGTCCAACATCTCCGATGACTGAAGTACTTGTGAACGCGCTGGAAGAGCTATCCATATGGGCTGCACTTGCTTCAGCTTCACGGTGGGGTAGTATGCTATCACAGCTTTCTTGAGATAACGGAGCGAGCTTATCCACCTGACTGTGAGCAATACTCGTAGATTCCTGAGAGAGAGTCATCTCATCGTGCATAGCCGGATTATCTTCTTCTCCGCAGCGAGCATCCTCGTCTTTGGCTGCCACAACAATATTTTCGTCTATGACGACACTTGATTTAAACTCGGGATCGGCTTGAACAACTTCTGCCGAAGACACATCCTTCTCTTTATCCGGATCTTCTTGAGTAGGATCATATACCAGTTCTTCTGTCTGGCTGAGTGGAAGTGAGCATGATGCAGCAGTGTATGGACTTTGGTAATCCGGCCTTCGGGCTGGTGACGGGCTGGTGAATGTCATTGGTCTTCTTGCTTGCGGACTTGTGAACGTCATCGGTCGACGTGCTTGGGGACTTGTAAAGTTAATAGGTCGTCGTGTCTGGGTTGCAAGTGCAGGAGACGACATTCGAGACGGTGGAGGTGCCTTCACTGGCGTCGGTGCTTTAAGCCGTTGCTGGAGCTTCTCGTTCGTCTTGATGTTCTTCTCGAGCTTCTTGAGTGCCAGTGCTCTGTTCTCGGGTCGTGGTGCGCGCTCTGGAGAGAATGAAATCATCCGCTTCCTAGTCGACGCAGACGAACTGCTCTGTGCAATGCCTCTTGCCACATTCTTCTTGGGTTTGCTAGCAATCACCACAGGCGGCGCACTCTTCTCCGGTGTCGGATCAATAGCCACATTACGCTTTGTCCCTATCGTCTTCACTGGAGAATGCACTGAAGCGTGATTCGGAGACAAGGGACTCATTTCTCCAGCCTCTTTCTCCTCACTTAATGTCTCCTGCATCTGCTTTTGAGGCGACGAAGTTTCCAGTACCGTACGTGGCTTTTGAGCTTCAGCAGACTCCTTCTTCTCTCTAAGCTCCTGTCCAACCTGCTCCTGTCCGTCCTGTTCCACGACGTGATTCGTCTCTTTGTCTTGAGTCCAAGCGTCCTGTCCCTCCGCGTGCACCTCGTGCGCTGCCAGAACTTCCTGAATATACTCGCGCTTCTTCCGTCGCATGTATCTGTCGTCCGAGCCGAGCACTCGCGCTCCCGTTTTGACGCGTTCGGCTTCGTTGGTCTCCCAGTTGGCGGCCACACTCTGGATCATTTGCGTCGTCGAGTCTCTCGGCTCAGTCTTTTGCGTCTTAGAGGCAACTGCAGGCGCCTCGTGCTCTGCCACGCGAGTTCGCTTGCGCATGCGGCGTGTGGACGCCATCGCGACTGGAAGGGAAAGCGCGCAATGCTTGAAAAATGGCGCGCTTCCCGACTTTTCGAGGTTAGAACTTGAGATTTGTGAAATCCATACAATTACCAAGTGAAGATCGTCTTCGAGTTTTCACAAAAAGGCTCGAAAGTTATGCGCGACAAGGTAGAAATTACGGAGACATCCGGATATGGAGTTTGAGTATACAATGACTGTATACACTTAGCGACTGGGCACGAAGAGCAGCTAAGACCATGACGAATGGAGATGTGGCGCTCTCGTTCAGCGCCGAGATGTACAGGAAGGTGTTCCCAGCCGAATACATGCGCAAGTGTCTCGCTAATAAGGTGCGACCGGACTCGCGTACTATCGAAGCCTCGCGTGCGGTGCAGCTGCAGACGAATGTGGTGCAGACAGCCGCCAGTTCCAGCCTTGTGAAACTCGGCAAGACGTCAGTGCTGACGGCCATTAAATTGGCGGTGGGTACACCTGCGGTTGCTACGCCAGATCAGGGAGAAATTGGTGCGTATTGTGGTTTGAGTGTGGCGGTGTGTTGGCTTACGATTTCTCTTTGGTGCAGCTATTCAAGTGCACTTGTCGCCGCTGTGTTCGAATCGATTTACAGTGGGTCGGCCGTCGGAGGAAGCGCAGAGCATTGGAAGTCAACTCACGAGGATCATTGTCGGGTACGCAGTTCAGCAATGAAGATTGGATGATTGCTAGGCTAACGTTATTGCTTGTGGGACTGCAGCTCTCGAGTGGTGGAGATGGAGAGTTTGAGTATTGTGAAGGGGCAGTCGGCGTGGAAGCTCATGGTGGACGTTTACTGCGTTGATCATGACGGCAACGTGCTGGATGCTGCACTCACGTCGATCATGGCGGCGCTCAGAACGTTGAAGCTGCCGGCTACGTCCGTCAACGAAGCAGACAACGTCGTCTCCATTGTGCCAGGTGTGTGTTGCCATTGCAACGTGCTGGTGTCCTTGTACTGAACACTAACGCATATGTGTATTGCAGATGGAGATGCTACGCCGCTGCGCGTGGAGCACGGCGCCTATGCGACCTCATTCGCCATAGTGGACGACGTAGTGCTGATCGACCCAACCAGCGACGAGGAGGACCAGGCCACTGCCGTATTCAGCCTCTCGTACAGTACCAACGGCCAGCTCTGTGGCGTGCACAAGGCTGGCGGCTCCATCGTGGCCCCCAGTGTGATGCAGCAGTGCATGCACATCGCCAAGCGGAAGGCCGAGACGCTAGCTGAGTTGGTCTCTTCCAAGTCTTAAATTGCCAATTGACGCATGCAGCCACTTTACCTTTTGCAGTAGCAATGACAAAACAAGCGTAATCCCGCGTAATCCAATCTGATTAGCAAAGATCCAAGCAGAGGTCCGGGACTGCTCTGGTGGAAGAAGAAGCGATGGCTCTGAACGAGGGCACGCCACTGTGGCAGTCGCCGGCCAGCTCCGTGGCGTCCATGGCGGGATCCACCGTGCGTGAGGGCGCTGCACGAATCCATAGACGCAACACAGGTGTCGTGTTGGCCACTGTGACTCCTCGTATGATTCGTGCTGCGACCGTCGTGGGGCTGCTAGTGGCTATGGCCATTTACATCATTGGCAGCTCGACGCTGTCGACAGTGCAAGGCGCAGCAGTGTCCAGAACGCAAGAGATCGGTGTGGCAACAGCTGAGACGGCTGCAACACTGAGTCGAACAGACAGCACGTCTGATGATAGTGTGCTGTTCTTGCCGGGCTTTGGAGCCCCATTAGAAAAGCAGGTGCGTCGCGGACACAAGACTTTTGCTCTGCTTAGAGGAGGCGACACCTCGCGTGGCGTGTTCCTGTCGGTACTGCTGCCGTTGTGGCCGCTGGCTCTGATGTGCGTGGTTGTGTTGGTCGTGCTGAGACTCATCGACGGCCCGTGCCTCGACTATTATGTGTGGTATGTGAACAGTATGCTGGTCTGGTCGGAGTGAACAGCGTTAATGCAGGAAAGCTCTTCTACTGGTTCTTCGAGACACGTGCGCCGATGCAAATCGATGATCGAACACCATTGCTGCTCTGGCTCAATGGCGGACCTGGTGCGTCATCTATGACGGGACTACTTGCTGAAATGGGACCTTATCGTCTTACCAAGGAGCGGAAATTGATTCCACACGAACATTCATGGACGAACGTCGGGCATATGCTGTTTTTTGACCAGCCCGTTGGTACAGGCTACTCCTCCGTACGCGATGAGGTTGGTCACGTGAATTCACAGGAAGAAGTGGCAAAACAGCTTTACCGGGGTTTACAAGGATTTTTCAGACGTCATCCGGAATACAAGTATAACCCGTTGTATGTATGTGGTGAATCCTACGCAGGCAAGTTCGCTCCGTCAATAGCGCACTATATCCACGTTAAGAACAGCGGTTCACCAGCCAAGGATGATGTAGTGATCAATTTAACCGGTGTAGCCATTGGAAATGGCGATATGTGGCCTGTACTGCAGACTCGTTCGGTACCCGATTTTGCCATTGCTCTGGGACTTATCGATTCGCAACAGTACGAAGATGCGAACGCGCAGATCAGTGTATGCGAGGAGTTGCACCGACAAGGCCGCGATGTGGACGCTTTTCAGATTTGCCAAGCTGTGACCCAGAAGATTTATGAGGCTGCCGGAAATCCGTTTATTTATGACATCCGACAATCGGGCAACACTTTCACGGACCTGAGTACGAGGCTGTCGAGCTACTTCAACGACGATGCAGTGCGTCGCGCATTGAACGTGCCTCCTGGAACACCATGGATGTCGGTGGACGGGTCTGCATACGGCACTTCATCATCGGCTCCGGCCCTTGTGCGGCACTTGCTACAGGACGAGATGCTGGATGTGCCCATCGACGTGTTTCGCGACCTGCTGGATAACTACAAGTTCCTGTTCTACGCGGGCAACATGGACGGATCGGTATGCAATAATCTGGGTGTGGGCCGTATCATCGACCGTCTGGCCTGGACTGACACAGCCAAGTATCGCGTGGCCAAGCGACAACCTTGGGTGGTGGACGGTAAGGTAGCTGGACTAGCCAAGTCGGCAGGGAACATGAGCTACGTGGTGGTGCTGAACTCGGGCCACCTCGTACCCACAGACCAACCGGAGGCCTCGTTAGACATGATGCGGCGCTTTGTCAACAACGAGCCCTTCGTCCCGCTGTCACCGTAGTCTCCTACCTATTCGTATCAGATACAACAAGGCACTTACAACAGCTAGAGACGCCTCCTTGCGTTTTGTCGTGCAAGGAACAGCAGCAGGTTGTACATACAGCAACCTACAGACCTGCAAGTAAATAAAGGCGACATTGACTGTAGCATTTGACTTGGGTAGTGCTGTAGCAGCTACGTATGAATGACACTTTCGTCTTTAGACAACGACCGTCCACTCGCGGATGGAGTAGGACGTCACGAGGTCGTTGAGCACGTAGGGGTCGTCTTTGGCGAAGTCCTCGATGAGCTGCTTGTCCGCCACGTTGAAGATGAAGACGCCAGCGTCCGGCGGGTTCACGAGGGCGCCGCCCATGACGACGTGGCCGTCCTTCTTGGCGTTCACAGCACGCTCAAGGTGTTCGGCACGGAAGGGACCGCGGCGGTCCAGGATGTCGCCCACGTACTCGTAGCGTAGGATGTAGAACTTCTTCTCGGCGGTTGACATGGCGCGAGACAGCGGAGACAGCAGCGGCGAGCGAGCGACTTGGCGAATGGTACGTGCAAGCATCTTTGAGTTCGCAGTTGTTGGTACAGTAACGTGTGGACCACCTCAACATCTAGAATAAATTACGTGCTGTAATTTATGTACAGGTGATGTACATTTGTCAGTCTGCTTACAGATGCCTATGGCGAGTACGCGAGTGGAAGCACTACGTCTGTACCGGGCCATTTACCGGGTGCGTCGGCAGTGTTTTTGCTGTTGTAATAGCTTGAAAAATCGACGTTTTATTGATTTCTATACGGATGCAGGCGGCTGGGAAGATGCCGACACGTGACCGCGCCAACTACGTGCGTCGTCGACTGCGTCGCGAGTACGACGAGGCGCGAGAAGAGACCAACCCCGAGCGAATCTCGTATGTATCTGTGGTTAGTGTTGAAATTTATGTTGAATTCTAAGTGATTGACTGTCGTATGTCGATAGATTCCTGCTTCGTCTTGCAGAGACACAGTTGGAGACGGTGGAAGTGCAAGCACAGCATCTGACGTCCACGTTCTCTAGTCCAGACTACCACCGCACGTAATTCGCTTTCAGCAAGTATTAATGCTTTAGAAAATGTTGAACCGGCGTTGATTCGAATGGGTGATAATGGAACAAGTCCATGCTGGTGAAGTTTTTACATGGCAAGATTCAGGAGACAAGCTAGCCAAGAAGCAGATAAAGTTGCAACAACACACGGCTCTGCACTAGAGTTATTCGTGACTTGACGGTACTCCAAGCCACGCCGGCTAGTCTTCTTTTCAGAATATGACTTGTACTATCGATTTGTTTTGTCTGATGGAGCAGTCAACCGACGTGGGAGATGAAATCGTCGAGGTAATCTTGGTGCCTGTCGCGGATGAAGAAAGTTGAGCTGACATGGCGAGGTGTGTTGTCATGTAGATATCATAGTATAAAGTTGCTAAAGACACTGTGGACGTAGTCGTCGTGCCCGTGATAGATGATGTCACGGTGGCTGTGGTGCGTTTGGATGTCAACCGTATCCCTCTGTGGCCAGTGCAGTACTAATATCAGGAATGCAGCGCCTTGGTGATGGCAGAATTGGAGAAAAAATGCACCGAAAGCTGTAGTCTAGAAGTCAATGACGAGAGAGGTTCAATGCGGTGGCTGGGTAGACATCATTACCTAGACGAATAAATTGCTGTTGAGCGCGCACATTTTCAAGTGACGGACGGTAACTCGAACACCCAGCTTTCCTCAATGGATATTGCCAGAAGTGGTCATTATCAACTTCGACATCAGGTCTTCGGAGTGGCATCGGGTATTCACAACCTGTCATGATCTCTGTGATTCTCGTTATTGTAGTTGTTGTAGCGACTGAATCACAGGAATCGAGGTGTGCGATTCTGGAGATGGATGAAGCTTCGATTCGATGTCCAAATATGTTGACTAGAGTCCGACGTGGTGGCAGCATACCGGGTTTCGCTAGCTGACTGTGACTACAGGACTTTACCGAGTTTCACGATGCCAAAGCTGCTGGGAGTGCATGCCTGAGATAACAAGGTCGTTGTCAGCATCGTAAAACATTTTACGCTACTTCGGCATCCATTTTAGAAGCGGTTTCATCTGGTTTTGTTTTCATGTTAAACAAGTTTGTTTACTATTTACCCGGAACCTTTACTTGGGTTTCGTATTGCACCACCAAAATCCAGACAAATTAGCGAGTACGATATGTCATATTACTGCGCTTGTAAACAATTTTACTGCATCGTCTGTCTTGGATTCACGCGTAAAGGCCACATTACCGCCATTTTGTCAATTGACGACAGCTGGGCGCCAGGAAGCGCAGGTAGAAGAGACCTGGCTCAAGTCTTGTTATCTGTTCGTGCCTAACAGCTCACCTTTCGTGACAAAGGCATAACCACCGGGAAGAGTTGGTCGCTATAGGATAGCTTCGGCATTGCTGTGTGAGACTCTATTAATCTGGATACTTTGCCAACTTCATTCTCCTCCAAGGTTCTACAGCTATCCTACCATGACGACAAACATGATGCGGCGCCGTCGAGCACCAAGCAGACCACGCATTGGATCACCACGATGATCTCACTCTCGCATTTGCCTCCAAGCTATATCTCTTCTAGACTACTATCATGAAGGCCTTCGTCGCCTGCTCAGCCATCGTGGTCAACCTCATAGACTTCGCCAGCGCAATGCAAGCGTACCTCGACTACATCCCCAACGGATCTCTCTTCTCGCAGGAGCTAGGACATCCGGCTCCCAATTTACTGACTTCGCCACTGCCTTTGAGGCCGTCGGACTTTCCTGGACTGCAGTATTCTGTGCAGACGCCTTCCCCAACTCTGACATGACTAACGGTGCAGCAATCGGTGACCCGTGCTGTACCTGGTCGCAGGGTGATACTCCCGATTTCAGTCACACCCTTCACCACAAGCCCAACCACGGTCACCGTCTGCGCGACATCGTCGTCCGCTTCTTCATCTACCTCAACGTCCACTGCTACTTCGACTGGAGCGTCTACGGCACCCTCGTCCACCTCGGATATGACGACTACGTCCACCGCGTCTTCAGCTACGATCGACACTACAATGTCCGGCGATTCGGCAACATCAACAGCTTCTTCATCCGCGACTGATACAGCGACTTCTTTGACGACATCATCTACCACGTCGGGCACTTCGGAGTCGACTACTGCTCCTTCGCCAGACTCGAACAATGCCGGAGGAGAGGGCTGCCGTGCGAAGCTTCGCGCTTAGACAGCCCGTTTATCGTGCCAATGGGTATCTTGTGTAGAGCAGCATGGTACTGTGTATTACTACAGTACTACAAGTAATACCTGTTAGTGAAAATGAACGCAAAACTTTCTCAAAATCAACCACGCTTGAAGTCATCTTGGAATCTGCCAAATCGACGTCCATTATCAAGTTGTGTCGTTCCAGGCGTGCCAGCTGACCACGGCGAACGAACTTGTCAACAAGGGGTGTTACATACATTTCCATCCGGCCTGGCGAGCTCGCACAATTCTCCAGTCAGCCTGCACATCAGAGCAACAATTCGGCTTGGACCTGAAATATGAGCCACCATAGTCGGGTTTAGCATAGCGTAAAGGTCTCCTCAAACACCGTGTTGTCGTCGACTCTGGCCGAAGATGATGTACGTACAGTATAAGTCAAATACTACATGTATAATATACATGTAGTATATTATGGCATGCAAGTAATGGCTTTCGGCTAGTGTTGGTACGTTGTATTTCATGTATTAACTCAGTATCGACGACTTTTGTGTGGGAAGTTCCACAACATATCTGCAATCCTCCATACCTTGTATCTGCTGCTGAATATTTACATTGTGTAGACAACCATGACAACCGTTAAACCACCAAGGTGTGTTTGTGCCAAGGCAAAATATTCAGCGGCTTTCCCATATACTGCGATTTGTTTCTTTGTCGCTTCTACACCCCTGCAGATTTGACCCACAGAAATCTGACGGTGCACCAGAGCAGAGCAATGCCCCGTTGAAGTCCCCACGACTACACGACGAACAGCATTGCTTCGTCTTCCGCCCTTGCAGATGTAAGTGTAGTGTATTCTGGAACCACCAAAATTACACACCACCATTTTCAGTCAACAATGTAGTGCGCACTATAATGGACTTGATGCATTGGGAAGACTTGGAAATTAAGTGCAGAATTATACAAATAGGAATCTCCTCGTCGCCATGTTCTTAGATCCCAGTTCAATTGATCGTACATGAAGCTCAGCTACGTGTGTTTCAAGCACAAACCACTTTCGAGACCCCCTTGTATCTCCCGGTACCAGTTGTGACAACGACAAACATGGGATTGATTTGCGATCTGCCTTCTTCTGGTGGTTCGTCGGCATGCCTACACATAAAATGCCTTGGGATCCTGTGCGCACACACTTTCAACGCTGCTACGGTATTCGAAGTTCCAACATCCAGACGCTGGCGTCCCGTCACTTGATCAATCGGTATGCCGCTCCAAAATCCCATCGTGTTCGAGCTCCTAAAGCACCATGAAACTATGCCCTATCTGGCTGGTAGTCACAGGGTCCCATCCGACCGGGAATCTTTACCAACATTAGCGGCCTGACGACTTGGCTTTGCAGATTGACGCACAGCGAGTTTCGAGTTTGGTGAAGCAAAAAGACGCGTGCCATTTTCGTTGTCATTCTGCAATTTGCTTCGAGCCCCTAACAGTTCCAGTCCAGCTTATTCCAGATCCACACAGACTATCTACAATGAAGACGTACGTTGCTTTCGCTGCTTCCGCCCTGATTGTGGCTTCCACCATGGACTCGACCACCGCCATGCAATCGTACCTTAAGGAGCTGCCGAACGGCGACGTGTTCGCGCAGGACCTTGGTCACCCGGACAAGGACAGCTCGCAGTTCACCAAGTTTGGTACGGCTTTCGGTGCTGCTGACCACACGTGGACGCCCGAGTTTTGCAAGGCTACGTTCCCTGGTGCTTCGATGACGAACGGTGAGGCTTTCGGTGACCCGTGCTGCACGTGGAAGAAGGGTGGTAAGCCAGACTTCACGGTGGCGGCTTTCACGACGACACCCGGCAAGGCTACGGTGTGCGCTTCGGGCGGTGGCAGCGGTACTGCTGGTGGCAGCGGCACCACTGGCGGCAGTTCTGCCGAGACGCCTGCGGGTTCGTCTGCTGAGACCCCTTCGGCCGAGACCCCTTCGGCCGAAACCCCTTCGGCTGAGACTCCTTCCACTGAGACCGAGAGCTCTGGTTCTGGCGGTGAGACCCCTTCGGCCGAGACTCCTTCCACCGAGGAGACCCCTTCGTCGGGCTCTGGTGGCGAGACTGCGAGCTCTGCTGACCAATCGGTGTCGCAGTTTACGCCCGCGACGGAGGCCCCCACTGGTGGTTCAAGTGAAGAGACCCCCTCGACAGGTTCTAGCGAGGAGACCCCCTCAACCGGTTCGAGTGAAGAAACCCCTTCGACTGGTTCTAGCGAGGAGACTCCCTCGACCGGTGAGACTCCTTCCACCGGCTCCAGCTGGAACACTCCTTCGACCGGTTCTAGTGCTGAGACTCCTTCGACCGGCGGCTGGACTCCCCCCGCTTCGGGCGGCGGTTGCGGCGTCCGTCGCGCCCGCAAGTTCCGTCATTAAGCGAACTCGCTTGCATAGGGACCTTTTGTCGCTCCTTGGATGTTGAGTGTCGTGAAACAGAGAGAACGAAGTCTCTAGTTGTTGTAATAGAACAAACAATCATTTTACTAAACTCGAGACTTCATTACCTTAGTTTACTAAAGGTGTTTCATAAGATTGCAGTGTCTTCGTCTTTATTTTCTCTGTTTGTATGCACATTACTGAGGTGGAGATCATCGATTAATTGTTGTCGCATTACGAAGTACCACCGCCTTGATGACACTAATGCTTCGCAATGACGACCGTGACGTGACAACACGACATACAAGAGATTGGGACTCGCACATGTATTCGATACGTTACTCTTTTGCTTCGAGTTCAACGCTACACTACATTTAGTGATCGATGGAAGTTCGCCACTCTATCTCAAAACGGTGGCGATGTTGACACCTTCGCTCCATCTTAATGACGGAAGCTGTAGTTTCCCTTGCCATGGCCCTTGCCACCGCTGCCCTTGACTCCACAGCCGCCTGATGGGGACGAGGGTGCTGAAGGTGTGGCTGGGGCTTCTGTCGTGGCAGGAGCGTCCGTCGTAGCAGGAGCGTCCGTCGTAGCAGGAGCGTCGGTCGTAGCAGGAGCATCAGTCGTAGCAGGGGCATCAGTCGTCGAAGTTGTCGAACTTCCGGCGGTTGACGAGGCGGTAGATGTAGCCGTCGATGTCTGGCTCGTCGAACCCGAGGCGCAGACGGTGGCCTTGCCGGGTGTCGTCGTGAAAGCTGTGACTGTGAAGTCCGGGGTTCCACCCTTCTTCCACGTGCAGCATGGGTCTCCGAACGCGGCACCGTTGGTCATGCTGGCACCGGGGAAGTCCGCACCGCAGAATTCGGCCGTCCACGAGTGCCCTGCATCAGCGAACGCCGTGGCAAAGTCCGTGAATTTTGAGCTGTCCTTGTCTGGGTGTCCGAGCTCCTGTGTGAATGAGCTGCCGTTCGGGAGCTCGTCTAGGTACTTGGCGAGACCCATCGCATAGTCAAAGGTGGACGCGACGATGAGGGCGGTGAATGCTACGCAGGTCTTCATTGTGATGAGTTGATGTTGCTGATGAAAGCAAATTGAGGAATGAGCTCTGCTCTTGGTTTTATCGATGGAGAGGTGATGTCTTTGAGTCACCGACTGCAGCGGTGCCCAGCATGACCATGAACTGTTAATGTGGATCCAGGGGAGAGGTGCGGTAAAGGTTAGATGGATGATTCTGCGACCATGTGGACGTCTCCATCGCAGGCGAGCATTAAACACCTCTGTCGACTTGGCCTAAACCAACGGAATCTGTTGCAGTCGACTGCATTCCGCCACGACATCTGGTCACCCTGTCGACTGACAGTCTCCGTTCTGGTGGTCTAGGGCGAGATTGCCTTCAATGGAGTCTCGATCGACAGTGACGGCTGGGTGCTAGGTGAGCGGCGAGACGTGCTTTCATCTAGCGAACCAGTGGAGTTTCTTCTCCCTTTATAGCTAGTAACACTGTCGTTAAGCACCTTGGCCAGCATTTCTTTCGTCATGAAACGGAGGCTCCCATCAGCCGCAAAGGCTGTGCCACCGAACCAGCCGCTGCCACCGAAAGCGGCGCAACGATCGAAGCAGCTTCAACTACGGTGAGTTTGATAGGGTAGCCCCCCAGCTCAGCCGCAGCGTTTCGGACATGGTGTATTGCGCTGAACTCGACGCTGTATTCAACTCGATTTCGTCGGTCTGACAAAGAACCGCTCTGACATTGAGGCCGGAGTGAGCGTGGGGTGACGTTCACCGCTCCCCTTGAAAATCTTTTCAAGGCGGTGTGCAGCATCAGCAAGCTAACAGCGATTCAGTGGAGGTGAACTCAATCGGTTGTTCGATGCAGGCGTCCGACGGAAAGATTACATTCCGATTCGCCTAGCAGTTGTCCCTGTTAACAGCCACCTTTCACAGTGAAGACCTGCGTTGCTTTCACAACTACTGCCATCATCACCGCTGCGACCTTCTACGCCACCATAGGTCTCTCCATTTATCTGAATGAACTTCCAAATGGAGAATCGTTTTCGCAGGCGCTCGGCCATCCCGGCGACGACAGCTCGAGATTCACGGACTTTGCCACTGCTTTGCTGATGCCGGATGCAAGTGGGACTGGACAAACCTTCCCGGGTTCATCGATGACCAACGTTGCCGCCTTCGGCGACTCATGCTGCACGAGGAAGAAGGGTGGAAACCCGGATTTCACAGTCACCGCTTTCACGACATCACCGGGAGAGGCAACAATGTGCTCTTCAACTTCACATAGTTTGACGGAGGCCCCAGCTACGACCGCGAGTCCATCTACTGAAACAACGAATAGCAATGCCCCCGTGACAAAGGCTCCTATCATTGATGCTCCATGTACGGCTCTCCCAGCGACATTAGACTCGCTAGCTTTCACTGACGTCCCGTCGACGACTGAGCCTCCTGTTACCACTAGAGCTTGTCCATAGAGAAGACATAGGTATAGTTGTCGTCATGAAAGAGCTGATAAAATACCGGTATTCATGGTGACAACAGAGTTGGCTACCTTACTTTAAATTGGCTTCAAGCAACAAGATGAGAAGAGATGGAAGCAAATCGAAACAAAATACGTAGTGGGCTAGAAACAACGATAGTCGAAGTATAGTTTTCAGTTAGTCTATTAGACAACAACACCAACTAGAGCTACGACAAATTCTTAGAGATTCCATTCTCTCCATTCTCTGTATGACAACACTCAACATTCACCGATCATCTCAAGACTGCCATCGCTTAGTGACGGAACTTGCGAGCACGACGAACTCCGCAACCGCCGCCACCGGTCGAGGGAGTGGAGGGCGCACTCCAGCCACCTTGGCCAGGGTCCGTCGAAGGAGTCTCGGCCGAAGGAGTCTCACCGCCAGAGCCCGACGAAGGGGTCTCCTCGGTGGAAGGAGTCTCGGCCGAAGGGGTCTCACCGCCAGAACCAGAGCTCTCGGTCTCAGTGGAAGGAGTCTCAGCCGAAGGGGTCTCGGCCGAAGGGGTCTCAGCCGAAGGGGTCTCAGCAGACGAACCCGCAGGCGTCTCGGCAGAACTGCCGCCAGTGGTGCCGCTGCCACCAGCAGTACCGCTGCCACCGCCCGAAGCGCACACCGTAGCCTTGCCGGGTGTCGTCGTGAAAGCCGCCACCGTGAAGTCTGGCTTACCACCCTTCTTCCACGTGCAGCACGGGTCACCGAAAGCCTCACCGTTCGTCATCGAAGCACCAGGGAACGTAGCCTTGCAAAACTCGGGCGTCCACGTGTGGTCAGCAGCACCGAAAGCCGTACCAAACTTGGTGAACTGCGAGCTGTCCTTGTCCGGGTGACCAAGGTCCTGCGCGAACACGTCGCCGTTCGGCAGCTCCTTAAGGTACGATTGCATGGCGGAGGTCGAGTCCATGGTGGAAGCCACAATCAGGGCGGAAGCAGCGAAAGCAACGTACGTCTTCATTGTAGATAGTCTGTGTGGATCTGAATCAAGCTGGGCTGGAACTGTTCTGGTGGTCCGAAGCAAATTGCAGAATGGCAACGGAATATTCTGAGCTCTTTTGGCGTTGAGTTGCGACTCGAGATCGAACAACTACAAAGCCGAGCCTTCAACACCAGTGCTGCTACTACGGATCCTTACTCGGATGGTGATTTTGCTTTGCAAGGTGTATCGCCTCAGCCTGAGGCTCAGGCGATGAGTATGTAGACCCTAGGAAATCAATCACGATGGGACTTTCAATCCGTAGCAACTTTCGGGTACATTTACAAAGGGTTTAAACCCGGGCTCTAACCTCCGGATGTTGAGGTCGTTCAACGACTCGTAGACAACTTCTCGAGGCATCAACGCTACGTTGCGATGGACCACCAGAACAGAACTCGAAGCTGTAAAGCCGAAGACAGTGTAAAGCTCTTACCATGGCGATACCTCACCAAAATACATGCAAGGCCATACTACGTACTGTTGTAACAAGAAATTTACTAGAGGCGTTTATCTGGCGGAATGTCCTCATCACATGACTTACCGGAACTGTAAGGACGGGCAGACCCGCTGGATCTGCTGTAGTTTTCCCCCTACCCTTTAACGCCACCTCGACAATGGTACATGGTTTTCTGTGGGGACATGTCCCTGCGTCCTCATCGCGGCGATGAGGATCGCCCGGTTGGTTGGTCCTCTACATGTGGATGATAAAACATCCACATCTTGTTTCGTGATTCTACAGTAAGTTTTGATATTGTACCGTGAATACCTTACAAAGTATTAAGGCGTCTTTGTTCAAACTCAAACGTTAGGATATGCCTCAATCAGATTCCCAACGCCTACCGTGTGCACGTACATGATGCAGATTCGTGAATAACGCTAGGCAATGACTCCTTTAACGACATGCCCTAAAGAATCTGAGGAATCATCGCATCTGCAAAGGTACTGCTGATGGCACTGAGCCTTGAACCCGTGTGCTTCCCGAATTTATGCTGATGGTTTTAAGGAATTGCGGTACGCGTATCAGAAATTGTAGCAAATTACACGTAAAGTCGTTACACCTTTCGATTCAAGATCAAGTTGCATGAATGCACATGATGCATTCCAAGTTGTCAGACTACGACAAATAAGTGAGCTTACTGGTAGTTCCATGACCACGCGGCCTCTTGCAGTAAGTCATGGAACAATTTGCCGTTTTGGGAGAATGCCACAGCGGACAACTACAACCGGGGAAACTAGGCACACGTAAATCATTAGAAATAAATCGTTCCGAGCGAAAAGTATCCTTGAGGTGACCGACACATCTAGATGAGAATCGCTGTAGCACTACAGTAGAACAGCGATTGCACATGCATCATTAATTTCTAATGTAAGCATGTCACCACTTTCGCAATACTTCGTACACATTTTGATAAAGCATGATCGATGTTGTGCTGTACAGTGGCTCTTGCGATTTCTATTGAAGTTGTCGAGCATACATGTAAGCAAATGCTGAGGTCGAGTAAACTATACTCTCCAGTTTACAACGACATATCGTAAGAGAATCCTTTTGGTGAGGATGCTACCACTTATTTCAGAAGACTCGAAATTAATGACTGCAGCATGAAATTGGAGCTACGTACACGTCTCCGTCCGATTTCAAACCAAGACAATGGTAGTAGGAAAATGATCAACTACAACAGCCTTGCCAAGTTGCAATGACTATCGCCACATGGGAACATTCGTTAACGTCGCAATGACTTGCTGGCAACCCTGTTGATATGGTTTCGTGCTCGGATCAACTATATACAGCAGCAACATGTGCGTCTGAACTGACTCAGCTCAACTGAGTGGCGTCAGTGTTGAAGGGCTGGTTATCATCGTCGAAGCTCGAAGCACGAAAGAGTCTCGTGTTTTCCTCATGTGAAGTCGCATTTCATCATCACTACATTTATACTTTTGCTAACAGTCATACTACTGCACGCTACAATTCCATTAAGGTCCCTGCATGAGTGATCACTGCTGCTGCGTAGTGTCTGTCGAATTGGTTAAACCCGCAGCTGATTGAATGGCGCTAGTGTCTGATTTCGCTCTCTCCTTGGCGGCCTTCCGTTCGGCCTTCTGCTGAGCTTTAATCTTTCGCCACTCGGCTTTTTGAGCTTCACGCTGCGCTTTGCGCTCAGCCTGTGCCTTGTGTCGTTCCTCCTTTGCTGCTTCTCGCTGGGCCTTAGACATTTTGGCTGCAGCATTGTCATCATCGGAGTCTTCTTCTTGCTTGACGTTCCCGCTGGAGGACGCCGCTCCTTGAGTGACATCGCCACTGGAGGCACCCTGCGTAACATCTTCGCTAGACGACGTCTCACTAACTTCCTCCTTCTTCTTGCTCGAAGAATCCGAACTATCCTTCGTCTTACCACTGGACGAAGTAGCTGAACTATTCTCCATTTCACTTCTAGAAGAAGCTGTGCTGGTCTCGTTTTCGATGCTTGAAGAAGTGGTCGAACTGCTGTCATCTTCACCACTTGCGGAATCATCCGCATTGTTCTCCTTTTCGTCACCACTGTCGGACGATGCTGCCTTTGTCTTCGTTTTCGTGGACGTATTGGATTCCGTTTGATCGCTTTCGTTGCTGTCATCACTTGTAGCATCTGCAAACGGCTTCACTGTACCAGTATCACCGGAGCCTAGTCCTGATAAATCTGAAAACGTTTCCGACACTGGAGCTTTGGTCGCTGTCGTGTCGGAGGAACTGAACGATGCAGATGCAGAGGTGGAAATCGCTTGACCCAACTCACGCGATACGACATTGGCGTCCGAAATGGAGACGCACGTAACCAGCGCGGCGAAAACTGCGGCTCGTAAGAAATTCACTGCTACCATAGTGCAGCAAGCGACTTTATTTTATTCTACCGGTGTTAATCCAGTTGAGAAGTGAATTGGATGTTCGTGTAGCGAATGCAATTGTTTGCCAGTGCACGTACACATGCTCATGGTCCCTCCAGGAGCGTGGAATTGTGGAAATCTTGGGATGGGATTTGTGCCACAAACGACTGGCGTCTTGCATGCAACAAACAGCACCGTTGTCATCTGGAAGCGGATGGGATTCGAGAAGCAGGACCTTTAACGTCGTCGTTTAAGCTCAATATACGACGTGATCGTGGAAATTGGCAAAGATAAAAGCAAGAACATGCCAACTCCAGATCAGCTTCATGCTTGCCATTGTAGTCTCCACATCCGCCGATCTCCTCCACTTTCGTTCGGTGGAAATGTTGCATCGTTGTTCTTGATGCTCTTGGGCAGGAAGGCTCAGGCAGATCATCCAGATGAACACTTCGCGCGACTCACGCTTCGGACAGTACAAAGACGCCGTTCATTATCCACTTAGGAGCTTCCGACACGATCAGGCACGAAACGTTTTGGTAATCGCCGCAGCTTCCAAGGCAGGCCGCCTTAGGCAATTGAAGTCGTTAAACCACACAGGAAGACAATTTTAGAGGGAAATGCAGAGATGGATGTCGTTCTTGTCTGCACCAGGGTTACACAGGATGGAGCCGTAAACCGATTCATCCAAGTTCTTTTCTACTACTGCACATGCAATCGCACATGAGCCTCGCTCAAGTTCTTGTCGACACGACACTTCTCGCATCCTCGTCAAACACAAAGCTTCAACTGTGAGTTCCAACTTGCATGTCTAACAGATTTAAAGCACTCCAGGAAACTCTGGTAGAACGACCGACTCAGGTAGGGCGGAAGATTATCAGCGGGAATTTTTCGCTCTGATCTCGTGTTGATGCATGGGTGATGATGGCATATTTTTTTCTTGTAGATAGGGCAAATTTGTGTTTCGAGAGCAATGTTCTCCTGACTGGAGTAATAGACCATACCACGACATACCAAACGTACTTGCGATTCGAGTGAAACAGTCTACCTCTCTAATACATGTAAGGTATGGATAAGCTCGCGGCTTCTTGACGTCGGTGGCATTTGGCATGACATTTCACCTTTTGTCGACGAATCGATTCAAGAAAACATTATTGCCGTGCATCTGTCGGATGCAAACCCAGACGCAAGCTTTTCTCGAACACCCTGGGGTAGGTTGTCTTCTATTCCTCGGATGGTGACGCCCAAAATCCAGGTCTTTCGTTCACCGAGAAGCGCGCCATCTTCATCGCAAAAATGAAACCCTCGACCATGGGCATCTATAGTGTGGCAGATGACAGGAGATCTCCGTTGAACACGTGAAAGGGTACAAAACGCAACTATACTTGTTAACACACCAAAGAGGGCGGGCAGCTCAATTTCATACCGCTGTCACGTCGACACACTACGCATCGCACTACCTAGCGGCGGACATCTAACACTGTCTAGCAGACGAACTGCGCCCCAATAAGCTTACTCGCAGTACTCGGACGAGTCTGTCACGGCGGCCGTGCTGTCTGTCGTGTTACTGGCCTGTGTCTCCGTGTCATCCGTGGTGCCGCTGGCCTCAGTGGTCTCAGCATCGGCACCGCTGGCTGCTGTGCTCGTAGCAGCTCCGCTTGTGGCTGTCGAGGCGGATGCGCACGTCGTGCCGTCC
The DNA here is from genome assembly GCA_008079305.1 of Phytophthora palmivora. Lineage (NCBI taxonomy): Eukaryota > Oomycota > Peronosporomycetes > Peronosporales > Peronosporaceae > Phytophthora > Phytophthora palmivora. Next base: position 57,958 of record VOQZ01001990.1, read on the forward strand.
GTGTTGGGTTCCGTGAGCGTGTAGTCGGGAGCGCCCGACTTCCATGTGCAGCACGGGTCGCCCAGGGCCTCACCGCAAGTGACCGAACCGCCGGGCCACGTCTCCGAGCAAACCTTGGACCACTCGGTACCTGAGTCCGAGAAGAGCGTGCCGAAGTCCGTGTAACCAGAGTCCTTGTGACCCAACGGTTTGCCGATGCTTTCTCCGTTCGGGATGAGTTCCATATAACTCGAATAAGCGGAGGCGGCCTGAACAAAAGCTGCCGCGATGACGGCGATCTGAATGGTGGACTGCATTACGAAGGAAGACTGGGTCTGACTGCGCTGTCGTAAGGCGAAATGAGGACTGGTGATCGGATCAGCGTTTGGTGCTGTGCACTGCATCCGGTTCTGGCGGTGGCGACCAGACTTTACGGATGCTGGTGCTGCGATCGGCTGCCGCGGCGAGACTTTTACCACAGAGACGCCTCTTCTCTGATGGCGCATGGTGCGCGTCCTGCGCGAATCAGCATCGTTCGATCACGCGTTGGTACCAGATGGACGACGACAGGAACAAGCGGGTGGATGCACCATCAGAATGAAAAGCTGCGGTTAAACGTTGATGGATCGTGACTGCAAGACGCTCGATTTGTGAAATGAAATGGTATGCCTGCTACAGTACATATTAGCAGGATGTGCGCTGCGCTCTATAATGAGGTTGGCCTTATACGTTGCTGTGCTGCTTGATGAAATGAACTCTCACCGCATGTCTGCCAATGTGCAGTACTGCTGGACAGGAAGCATTTCTGATTTCTTGTGTACGTTGTAATAGTCTTCCAAGAAAGCAAATTGCCGTTCTACCTAAGAACTACATTTTAAGGCTGCCGTAGCCGTGCATGAACACGTTTCAGAGCAAAAAGGCGACTACGATTTCGAGTCGTCACCCTGTCTTACTACAAGTGAGATCTGTACAGGTTGTATTTGAGCGGTATCGTACATTTACACCACGACATCTCCCGCTTGACGTGGTTGTCCACGATGGAGCCACCCACCGGCCAAGAACGAGCTCGGCATGAACGAACCGTATTTCAGCAGGTTTAAGTCAAAGCGAATGTAGTTCTGGGCCACTTCAGTGTGAGGTGCATCTTGTCGAGGTTCTAGTGACAATTGCTGAGGTTGTATATCCACCTAAGCACAACCAGTCCGAGCGAAATACTCGACATCCTTGTACGTCGCAGCAACGTGAGTCAAGGCTCTCCAGCAGCTACCTATTTTTTGATGGAGCCGTTTTCACAACATTTTGTATTTCATTCGCGATCGAAGCGAAGTGGCTGTCTTGGATCAGTTTGTGTGATCAATACTTTCCTAAGCTCCATTCAAAATCCAGGCATTAGTATTTAACCGGATATGTATTATGTAGTGGGTGTTACCACAGTAGGTGCATTACCGCAAATTCCAGACAAGTGACAAGCGAAAGCATGCCGAACATGCTTCAGCCATCCAAGGAACTGTACTACACACTGCGCGAGACACTCTTCGTGCGCTTCGTGGCCACCATCCTCACGCCATTTATCTTCATCCTCGGGGCGCTGCTACGGTCGCACTACCGCAAGGTCAATGGAGAACGCACTCCCGGTCTCACATGCTACAGGCAATAACAGTGTCAAGTCCGCAGATGTAGAAGCAAAATATAAATCTAGTTCACCAGTTTCACGGGAGTCTGGTCATTTATAGTTGGTTGCACTCATGACCCTTGCGGTTCTACTTTGCACCGTAGTTTGGTTGACCTGGAAAGGTGTTGCAGTGCTGGCGGATGGAGAGGAGCCAGTGAACCCCGTGTGTCGACACATTGCTAAGGATTCGCTGTCGTTCTGCTCCATGGTGGACTACATGGCGGTGGTTGACGCCGACGATCCAACTGGGGTGCGCTTCGACAGCAAGGCCGAGTTCTACTACCGGAATGTGGATATTGTGCTGCAACGCTTTGGGTGCCACGCTAAGTACAGTGTCTATGGATGTGATGACTGTCGCGAAGCGTACAAGTACTGGGTCTGTAGCATCAAATTCCAAAAATGCGGCTCACAGACGGTCACGACGGACCGAGGTGCCACGAAGTTGCTTTACTCCACAGACATGTGCGACTACTCAGCTACGACGAAGACTTCAACAGGTGCTAGTATCACTACAACTAGCAAAACTGTCGCTTCTTCTTGTGTTGAAGGATCTTCTGGACGCTACCGCACTTGTTTGTCCATCTGCGAAGACGTTGTGAGGAAATGCCCTTACGTGCTCAACTTCCAGTGCCCGTCGGTAAGTCTTGCAAATGGTTCAGGTCATTGTGGGAGATGCTCATATCCTTGGTACCTTGCTTTGAACCAGACTGAGACTCCGTTCTTCTCGGCTGACATCACCATTTGCAACAAGTTAGATCGAATCTCCAACCCGGATCGCCCAAGTCGCCCATGGCCAGGAACGTTTGCGGATGCGTAAGCTCGTTGCATCGAATCCATGTCGCAGCATTGTCATTTTAAAAGAAAGCATAGATAGAGAGAGCTGGCTATCGTTGCAAACCTTGCTGGTACTGGGCGTCTTGTTCATAGGCTTCAATTTCAAGATAAAGGGAGAATAGGACATGCAATGACTGCACATAATTGCCTTCGTACACGGGGATATCCAACATGACGCAAACAATTTTCACCAGTTCCTTCAAATTCACATCCAGTTCGGAAAGCGTAGGAATCATAGCACCTGGGACCGCCAGGAAGTTTTCAAATTCTTCTGACCACAGCTCCATTAACCGGGAAAGTGGTGGCCCAGGCTGTTTGTAGTTTACTTGCGCCAAAGGTTTTGCTCTTTGAACTTTATCGACACTTGCAATCCATTGGTCGATTTCATGTGGACGGTGAGATGCTCTCTCATGCTTCGCACGACCACACCTCTGCTACGAAGTTTGTTCTGGTGGGTCATGCTCACTTGTAGTAGTAATTCCAGCTCGGCTACATTGGTTTGTCCTGACGGTTCTCGCAGAACTTCAACACCCATTTTATCCTCCTTGCCGTCTGGCCTTGGAATCTGACCAACAAAAGGTTAACGATTCAAACTCTTTTTTTCCAACAGTAAACACAAAGCTATACGAACCAGAATTCCATCGAACGGTAATCCCACAGTAGGGGTAAATTCCGGGAGGAACGGCTCCAACCTTGTCCCGATCTCGACATCCTCTGGCATGTAAGCGTCTACCAACTATCAACAGTAACACGCAAACTAGTGAGTATCGTCGTTTACGTTCTCACTCAGAGAGCTAGCGAAAACCTCACATCAGCAACCCGAGCAATTCTGCAAATAAGCCACTCACGCTAAAAAGTTCCTCCATTTCGCGAGGTACCTCCACTTTATAATTGCGTTGTTGTGTTTGATCTCTCCTCCCATTAGTAGTTCGTGCACTTCTTTTGCTGGAATTGCCTGCTTGCGATGAAGATGTACTTGTGATGATAGATGGCAGAGAATTTGCATCAACAACCGTTGTAGCTCCTTTAAACTGCTCAAAGAAATCGTTGGGTACGACATTTCGATATTTCTCCAGGTCCTTCGCGGCTGTCTTCGGTCGACCAAATGCAGACTTCTCCAACCGTAGTTGAACATTGCTTCGATCATGAGTGCTCTTTCGAAAGTCATCATCGCTCTCCTCATCTTCTGAAGAGCTTGATGCGTGAAATTCGGCTGTGCGTGACTGTTCCACTTCTTTGGCTTCGTATTCATCATCTTCTCCAAAGTTCACTGCAGCATTCATCGTAGACCGATCCGTTGAAAACCTCGAGTTGCTAGGAACGCCTCCAAAATCTGCCGCAGTGACAGCTCCTGCTAGTAATTTCTACATCACAACACAGATTTAGCTTGCAAGTCTTTAGTAATTTCAGGAAACCAACCTGCGCAATCGGACTCCCTGGGATCTCGGGTGGTTCGTCCGAGTCGTCCGAGCTCTCGTCTTCCCGATCACGACTTCCAAATCCAAATCCGCCACTGTGCGTTCTGGGTCGATCATCGAAACCGTCGTCGTCACTGCTCGACTCCCCATCCTCGCTCTCTTGACTACTAAACTCTCCATTCACTGCACAATCCACAAACATGAGATCATTACGACAATCCATCTTGATCTTGCACCACATACTTGATCGTTTCTTCGGCGACGACGCAGCGGTGTCCACACTACCAGCAGTCAATGAGATCCCTCCATCAATTGAGCACCAAGTAGCCACGCACCTCATTTGCATTGCGTCCTCCAGATCATGCACCTCATCCATACTCTACAGCACAGCAACAGCCACTTCAGCTCAGCATTCACAGCCCATTCACATCCCAATACCTCATCGTCTAATTGAACCTGCAACACACACACAGTGAGCCACTAACGCCTTCGCTCTTCCATCCACGCACCTCGCTCATGTTCCGATCTTGAAAAGACGCGGACTACTTCACGGTTACTTTCTGAAGTAGTACCTTTACTTCAGCATTCCAGTCCAATCAATCACATTATGGCCGAGTTCCAAGCCGTGATCCTCGCTGGCGGTCGCGGTATCCGCCTGTACCCGCTGACTGAGGAGACGCCCAAGGCGCTGCTACTGGCCAATGGCAAGCCGCTGCTGTGGTACCAGCTGCATCTGCTGGAGACGTCGGGCTTCACTGAGGTGCTGGTGCTCACGGTGCCGGACCTGCTGGCCCCCGTCCAAGACTACGTCACCCGCGAGTTCGACGGCAAGATCCACGTGGAGCTCTGCGAAGTGACGGACAATACGGAGACGGCCGATGCCCTGCGAGAAGTGGCGGACAAGATCAAGCGCGACTTCATTGTGCTGGCTGGAGACCTCGTGACTGACGTGGTGCTGCACAATGTGGCGGACTTCCACCGCATCAACGACGCGAGCGTCACCATGTTGCTACGTCAAGAGACGCCAGTTAAAAAGGGAGAAAAACCTCGTCGGGATAAGGACATGACGGACTGCATTGCACTCGTTCAAGGCCAACGCGATGAGGAGAACCGCGTGGTTCTCGTGTCGCAAGCTGTGCACATGAACGAGGACTTGTACGTGGCCAAGAGTCTGCTCAAGCGTCGCAGCAACTTTGTGCTACATACGGATCTCTATGATGGACACTTCTACATTTTCTCGCACTGGGTGCTTGACCTCTTGCAGGAAAAGAAGTACATTGCTAGCATCAAGGCGGACTTGGTGCCGCATCTTGTGCGTCGTCAGTTCCGTGGAAAAGATGCACTACCTGAGAGTGTGAGGGAGAAAGCCACGAGTAAACAGGAGTTGGCTGCGTCGCTTTCGCTGTCGGAAGAGAATCACGATCCGGAAGATCTTGTGCGCTGCTTCGCTTATGTGCTTCCTTCGAACGCCTACTGCGAGCGTGCAGACACTATACCGGCGTACCGAGCTATGGATGAAGAAGTCGGTTCGCGACTGCGCATTAAGCGGTCGGGGTCCATTTCGAACTAGGTGTTTGCTTTCTTGTAGCATTGCAGCTCAGTTAGAGCACAGTAAGTAAAGAGACAATTGCTAGAAGATCAACAACATCGCAGGTGGTCACTCGTGGAAACCACAAACGTGTATTTCCTCAGAAAAGGAAAACGTAGCCGTCTACAGCTCTTCGTGTTTGGTAGCGTCGTCCGACGAACCGGACAAAGCAGCTTCGAACGTTTCCAGATCACCACTTGGCGCTGAAAACGGGCTCGAACCATCGATGAGCTTGTCAATGAACTCCGAGATGGCGCTTTCATCACTTGTGCCGGACAGAGCTGCGAGTGGCAGACAAACAAGAGGTAAATAAAGGACTGCTTCAAATACGAAACCCACCGATACATACCGGAATATTTGATCTTGCGACCAGGCTTGACGACAATCACCTCCGCAGTCTTCTCACCAACAAATTCGGTCAGAGCCTGGAAAGCCTTCGAGTCAGACTTGCTCGACAGGAAAGTGAACGGGTCGCGTCGGTACTTCTTGGCCAGTGAGCGTACCACCTCAGTGTCCTCTTTAGCCACCACTACACACATCTTGCCGCGCTTGGCAGCACATTCGCGAGCAGTAGTTGCATCCAGCTCCTTCAATGTGACCACGGGTTTCTTCTTAGCCACTTCTGGTGACGGGAACAACGGTACACTTGGCAGCGATTCGTCCTTCTCTGCCGTCTCAGTGTTCGCCAAGGCGTCACCAATAAACTTCTTGGCCTCAGCTTCGTTCAGCTTGCTCACATCTGACACGACATACTTCTGACTGGACGGGTAGACGTAGATGACGGTAGGAAGCTGCTCTTCGGTAAGTCCAAAGTGGTTGGCGATCTTGTCATCCGATCCTGGTACAAAAGCCAGCTGCACCGTCGGGTGCTTCTTTTTCTTCTTACCCTCCATGAAAGACTCCGCCACATTGCCCAACCACGACGGCACCTTTGTGCTCTTCTTGCCCTTCTTCGGCTTACCGAAGAAAATCGCCGACGGCAGGTCCTTGTTCAGGAATGTGTGAACCTTACTGTACTCGAGCGTCGCGACATTGGCGCCACTGACACCAAGTTTCTTGGCTTCAGGTGAGTTCTTCACGTACTGGACAATCTCCCGCGTGGTGCGTCCGCCACGGTAGTCCTGCGGACGCTTCTTCTTGGCACCAAACTCCTTGATCGTCGGGTAGCCCTTCACCTGGTACTTGTGTGCCAATTGCTGGTGCACCGTCGCGTCTACAACTCCCAAACGCGCCTACAACAACAGTCCCCATTTCCAGTTTAATCACCACGGAATTCCACGAAACCCTTGACATTTACATGTTTCTTGAGTTTCTTGGCTGCAGCCTTGTACTGTGGCTCCAGCTGCTTGCAGTGTCCACACCTGCATCGATCAGCACACAGCAGTTAGTGCGATTGCAACCTTTGGAGCGACATCTCTCACCAAGGAGCGTAGAACTCCACGAGCCAATAGTCGGGACTCTGTAGCACCTCCTTCTCAAAGTTCTTGTCCGTCAGGATCACCACCGAATCTCTCGGTCCATAGTCAGCCAGCACACTGGCAACCAGCAGCACACTCAGCAGCACCAGCAATACGCGGACACGTGGAAGCAGCATCTTTCCAAAGTGACGGATCGGCATTGATGTCCTCTGGTTAAATATCCCGCATTGGATACTTAACTAGAGGACATCTATCTCCTGCCAATGAGAATCAAAAACCATGGGCAAGGCGTGTCACGACATGGCGGAGGCGCTGCGGGACTGTATGCTGCAGCAGGAGTGCATGGCGGACGGCACCAAGACGCTGAAGCAGTGTCTGCATGACCGCGCGTACTCGTACGAGTGCAAGGTGTGGCGGCAATAGTAATAAACCAGTCAAAAACACTAACTAACCGCTGGTGATAGGAGTACCGTGTGGCATACTTCGAGTGCAAGCGCGGCCAATTGGACATGCGGCAGAGAATCCGCGGGCCGAAGGGAGGAATGTCCAAGCCTGTGGATGGCAATTAAAGAGAGAGACAGCGTCAATACCAAGGACAGACTGAAACACTGGTTAATTGTTGATGCGGAGGGAAACTAGACGCATTGTGCGTGGAGGCAGGAGCTTTGACAGGTTGTGCAGGTTGGGCTGGAGAAGCTGGACGTCACACTCGAACAGCAGTTGGTGCAACGCCATCCTGACTGTCCACTTGGATTTGGGATCGACTTGTAACGTTGCATTTTCAGACATCGACTCGATGACTTGGAGGTAGAGCAGCGGGTGGTCTAGCCAAATGGAGTTCGTAGCTATCGACTCACGAAGTAGCAGATTGAGAATGTCCAGACCACTATCAGTATCATGGCTTCGACGCTCAAAGAGTGTGAATAGGATACTAACAACTTGTACGAGCAGATCTTGATCTTCTGCAGTTGGTGTCGAGACAAACACGCTGCAAACCAATCCGAAGAACATGAAGACATGTGTGAACAAATGGGGTGGTGCTTCATCCAGGTCTCGCTCGAGCTCTGCGAGGAGCAGTTTCCTCTTGTCAGATGAGAGTGCTTGGATGTATTCACTCGCATCAGTTCCAACCAACTGACGATTTCCTTTCGCGTAAATGTGCTCAGTACCAGACGCAAACGCACGCTCCAACTCGTGTCTGCTTTCGCAAATTTCGTCCAAGAGCATTTCACGCCTGGTGAGGCCTACCACTGCTACAAACCGTTCCAACTCTTGGCTCATCCATCCCGAGGTTGCTGTGATTGTGCATGGTATGGTTTTCAACGCGCCAGCATGCTGCAGCAGCGGCCTGAACAACATCGGTTTTAGCACAAGCGACCATCGTAACCTCACCAACACTTCATCATCCTCTACGAGCTTGATCGCACTTCTCTGTGTCCGCACCGCCAGTGCGTGCAGCTTCGCACCGCAAAGGAGACTGCAACTTGCAAGCTGTTCAGCATGCAAAAAGCAAAAGTCCAGCAGCTCCTCGACAGTCTTGATCGAGTGCAATGCAGCAACTGGAGCCTCAGTTGTCTGCTCCATGTTCTTGTCTTGAAATCGAGCATCAATCCTCTCGTCCACGGCACTAAGAAGCTGCAACAATTTGCGCTTCAACATCTTCACCGTCTCATTTGTTACCGCCACAAACAGACCGTGTCTCCATTGCAACAGTTCAGCAGGATCTACTGATATCAGATAGCTACATTTTAGCCAGTCGCAAAGGACCCATCGCCTGAAGTGGACACTGTGTCCATGTTGCAGCCATCCCTGTACAAGCCGATTCACTTGATTTGAGTATGCTTCTTCAACGTAGCTCAACAACGCTGTCAATTTAGCAGATACAGAGCTATAATCGGGAAGGTACGGTACGACCTCATCGATCGCTGCAACCACAGCCACTTCCTCTTCATCACACAGCACATTCTCCATAACAACTCCATCAACTCCCTCCAGCACAGCAGCCCACGCATCCTTCGTCTCCAACCCGTCGTGTAGCAGCAGCATCCGCAGTATCGTCTCCTTCATCGTACCGTTCACTGTAGAAACCGCAACAGACCCAAATAATAACCCTTGAAAATGATGTGCACCACACCACACGGACCTGTGGCTATCAATTGAGTAATCGATTGAAAATGCTGCACCGCACCTCCATCTCTCGCACTGCGTTGCGTCGCGGGTTCGCCAAGAAGGCAAGTGACAATTTACAGGAGCGTCTGGTAGCTCTCTGTCGTCATCGTGGCTTCATTTTCCCTGGTTCGGAGCTCTACGGCGGCTTGGCCAACAGCTTTGACTATGGTCCACTAGGTGAGTCAGTACGTTTTGGGGTTCCACGACGTGTCCGTCCCTAATTCATTGCTGCAATTGCAGGTGCCCTCATGAAGAAGAACGTGATGGACCGCTGGTGGTTCGAGTTCGTGCAGAAACGTCCTAATTGCGTCGGCCTCGACAGCTCCGTGCTCTTGAATTCCGCAGTCTGGACTGCATCTGGCCACGTCGAGAACTTCACAGACCCCATGACGGTCTGCGCCAATTGCAACTCACGCATTCGCGTGGATCAACTGCTCGAGTCCAAGCTCGAGACGCAGGAGGAGATCGACGCGGTGGCTTCCATGTCTCTAACTCAGATGGACGACCTTCTTGTGCAGCACGACGTCGAGTGCCCGAACTGCAGCAAGACGCACAGCTTCCAACCGGCCAAGAAATTCAACTTGCTATTCCGCACCAACATGGGAGCTACCGACGAGACGTGTGAGTGGATCTACCTCCGCCCGGAGACGGCCCAAGGTGCCTACATCAACTTTGCCAACGTACAAAGCACAATGAGGAAGAAACTGCCATTCGGTATCGGTCAGATGGGCAAGAGTTTTCGCAATGAGATTTCACCTGGACACTTCTTGTTCCGCACGCGCGAGTTTGAGCAGCTGGAGCTGCAGTTCTTCACCCACCCAGACGAGTCGGACGACTGGTATCTCTACTGGGTGGATCAGTGCTATGACTTTTTGACCAAGTACGGCATCAAGCCGGAGAACCTGCGAAAGCACGAACATGCGCCTGAGGAGTTGGCACACTACGCGCGCGCCACGACTGACATTCAGTTTAAGTATCCTTTCGGATGGAGCGAACTGTGGGGCATTGCGAACCGCACAAGCTACGACCTGAAGAAGCACATGGAGGCAAGTGGAAAGAGCCTCAAGTACCAGGACCTCGTAGCAAAGGAAGAGTTCCTGCCGCACGTCATTGAGCCGGCTCTTGGAACCGGACGTGTTATGCTCTCCATGCTTCTGGATGCTTATGATGAAGAGGAGGTAAACGGCCGCAAACGCACAGTACTGCACCTGCACCCGGACATTGCCCCGTACCGTTTTGCTGTGCTTCCGCTCGTGAAGAAGGAGCCGCTGCTTGACTTGGCTCAGAAACTCTTTGAAGACTTGTGCGGAAGTGCTAGCGTGGACTATGATGTGGCTGGTAGTATTGGTCGACGCTACCGTCGCCAGGATGAGATTGGCACACCAATGTGCTTGACGGTAGACTTCGATACTCTGGAGGACAAGTGCGTGACAGTGCGTGACCGTGATACCATGGAACAGAAGCGTGTACCTATTGAACAAATTCTTCAGGGAATGTCCGTAAAGCATTCCAGTTTCTCCTCTTTCTAGTTGGGTGGGGAATGTGGAGTATGTTTGAATAGAGACATGAAGGCTGTCGTTGATGGCGCACCACCATTTATAACAAGTGGTTAGTCGGTCGTTTGAGTCTCCACTACAGTTGATCGGGAAACGCAAAAAATTCGACGCCCTGGAGCAAGGCAAGAAGTTGCTCTCCAGTCTTGATATAAATTGCTTCACCACTCAAACAGTCAGTCCCGATCACAATGCCTGTCAGTGAATTGCCAGATCACCATCAAGTTCTGACGTTGAGAAAACTTATTGGAACTTTCCAAGTCCATTTTTCTAATCAACTGTGACGCCAACAAGACAAGTTCCACAGCAAACATTGGTATCATCTCGCGGCAGTTAAGGCTTAAAAATGCTTCTTCGACTGGCTAATTATCGAGAGACCAACGGTGACGTGGCGGGTCTTGAACCATCAACTCCTCGATAAACTTTGTTTTTGTTCACTTTCGTTTTACCGTGCAGAGTTAATTATCGGAAATCATGGCTCGAAAGATAACTAAGCAGAGTGCTGTGGTGTCGGACAATTGCTTCCGCTTACTACGCTTGAAGGATGAGATTCAAACCGATGTGAAAGTTCTAAAAGCTGTTGTGGATGAGGTCGACGTACTGCGATTGTGTCGTTCACTGGGCATGATCATCTCGGACGAGGGTAATGCAAAAGCGATGCACAACTTTGAGTTCGGCATGTTCAATTCCGGCGACTACGACGCCGATTTTGTGCGTTTTATTCGTGAAAAGCTAGTTGCCTTCGTCGCACAGGAAGATCAAAGTGATGAGGATTTACTTGAGGTCGGTTGTCTATTCGGCAAGCAGCTGGAAGTGAAAGCGGAGCTTTCACGAATGGGGTTCTGGAGTAGCGAATGCGACGAGGGATTGTCTTGTCAGGACCAAGGCGTTTATTGCATTGATGGCTCTGGAAATCACCGCCAACTTGTTGTATTTGCGTGGTTGGATGCTAGCTTGTTCGAACCAGAAGCTATCCGAAATACCCCAGCCTACGTACTTCGATTTCTGATCACACTGAGCTCCAATATCACGTGCTGTATGTCACAAGCAGATTTTCAACGTGTGAAGAATGAGGTAGATACAATGTCGGACACTTCAAGTATGCGGTGGAATTCGTGTTCTGTTACATTTCGGGTTCAAAAGCAAGTGGAACAAACAGACAACATCTCGAGTGGTGCAGTCATGAGGATATCGATCCCGAACTTTGATCGTGCCAAGGCTGCATGGATTGTTGGTGGAGTGGTTCCGGCAGTAGCAGTTGAAAATTTGACGCCGTCAACAACTGAGATGATCGAACGGTACGACATAGTCCCGTATGAGTGTTTTGCGGAATGGCTTATGATGAAACATGAGAACTTTTTGCTTGAACTACCGAATAAACCACTAAAACCCGTGGATGCACGAGACAATGTGCTCATGAAGTTTGGCCAATTCCCACGCGAAGAACTCGTTGCTTTACAAAACAAAGCCGGCATGCAAGCGGAGGAAGCTAAGCAGCGGATTAATCGTGAAGTATTTGGTCATGCAAAGCGAATTTATGACGATGCAGTTCAAGATGCCGCCATATTGTTCGCTGTTCGACATCCGACGATCTCGTCACAATTGGATTCGGCGCTGATGCGTTATGAGAGGCTACTGCAGCAGTGGCATCAATGTGACTTGCTCAATACAATGGACTGCGATGCGTACAAAATGCTTTACTTGCCTCAACGCATCCAAACACACATGAAACTACTGGATAACACGTTCCAGAGCAATCCGTCGATACTTGAGGAAGTTCTCGACTCGGTTATAAGGGACGACCTAGTCAGTACTGAAGAGAACAGCCGGATTGGGGGGCTGTTCGGTGTGCTCCAGAATGCCATTGGAAAGCTTTGGTACAGCAACACTCAATTCAGCAAGAATTTTCAACTCGTGATGGTTAAGCACCAGCCTCGATTAAAGCAAATTTGGACGAGTGCGGTCGAGAAAATTGTATACTTGACACAAACTGCAGCTTGGGAGCAGCGAGTGCAGCAATCCACAAAAGATCGTCAAATTCAGTATGAGATTGACGCAGAAGCTGTAAAAAGAAGAGCTTTTGACCGCCTTCGGGAGCACCTGAAGTCTGGGGATGGCCATCTACGTATCGAGATTTTGCGACTAAGTCGCACCTCGGATGGTATGGCTGTCAATATCACTTGGAAGGAGGAAGTGAAGAAAGAACCTACCAAAGTGATTCGCCTGTATCAGTTAGGTAGCAGTGATAATACCAAGATGTCGTTGATGGGGAAAATGGAGTTCGAACCTGGTTTCAAGTTGCTCAAACTGGCAACTGTGAAAATGGGGCAACTCGTTGCAGTTCTCGTGAAAGACAGCAGCACGATAATACGCCGAATGCAGTTCTTGCCACAACCAAACCGCAAAGCTGAACAGTTGGACGTGCGAACATTTCCACGTGCCTGCTCACTGTGCTCAGTTCGAGCAAATGATCGTCGTGTTGCTTTCTTGTTTGGTGTTAGCGAGACAAGCCTCGGTACAGTTGCGTTTTGCAGATTCAATGAGTCATTCACAAGTGTTGAAGCAACACAGAGTATCGATATGAATGCTTCATTTGGCTTAGCAAATTCCCTAGTCGACATTCTTCTCACAGAGCGTTCACTATGTGCTGTGGACGGAAATGGGCACATCCAGTCATATGACGTGCGAACCCGCCGCACCTCCAAGAAAGTGTCATGTGGTGATCACGAAAGTGATGAGAACAGCTCATGGGTTGGTGGTCTACTTAGCTTTGCAGACGAACTGGTTGTTGGGCGAGCCAAACTTGACAAAAGCAAGCAGATATGTGTGAGTTCCATCTCCAGCGAGGATCATCGAGCACTCCCAAAAGCCGCCATCGAAATGGGTTTGTCATCGACCGAAATCTCGGTTGGCAGCATTGGAGATGTTGTGTACGTGGTAAACTTGAACGAAGGGGCTATTTACTCGTCAAAGCTAAGTGTTACTGTACGAAGTGATTCGTATCGCATCCGGCGGTCTGGTAACGAAGCGAAAAAAAGTCAAACGTGCCTACAAGCTGATCTGAAAGGGGGAAGCACTGCTGCACAGCACTGGTTACGGGTGTTTTACCATGTTTTTGAAAAATTTCCTGTGCGAAGTCTTATCGACACGTCCATGAACCCAAATGTGTCGTTTTCTCTCGCGTTGGAGGTTGCTGTTGTCGGAAGCATTGACGAAACGATGACTTTACAATTGGTGATGCCACACTAGTGTGCCAACAGTATTTCAACACTGTAATGGTAGATTTACGTCGGCTTAACAAGCCACTGTCCGGACTGAACTTAGTGCAGAACCTGACGTACCGATGCTCTAAGGACTACACTGCTCTCAAGCACTCATCCGTTGGGAGTGTTTTGATGGCAATAATTTCGTTTATTCCGATTCAGGTATGCCGGGCAGAAGAAAATATGCTAAAACTGCTTCAAGATGGTGAAGATGTTACACGAGATGCTAAGACAGCTATCCCCACAAGTTCTAACGACGAAGGTGACTCAACGTGTACGGATGCATCAGAGATCGCACAATCCATTCGATTTGGTTTATTGTCTCCGCTTCTGGAGTCTTGGAATGGACGATGCGTAGTTGTGACTTCTATGGGAAAACAGTCTACTGGAAAAAGCTATTTCCTCAACCACCTCGCAGGCACTTCGTTCGCAATTTCAGGCTCACGTTGCACTGATGGAGCTTGGATGTCTCTTCGATTCGTGTCTGCAGATGTGCTGCTTGTAGTACTAGACTTCGAGGGTCTTGGATCATTCGAACGTTCTGAGCAAGAGGATATCTTCTTGTCGGTGCTGAATGCAGCTGTGTCTATGTTCACGGTGTTTCGGATGGAAAGTCGATTCGACAAGGATATTGATGGTTTGTTTTCACGTTTTCAAAAGGGTGTTCAGCTTATTAAGAATGATCCACGCCTATTTCGTGGACTCTTGTACATGAGTGTCAAGGACGTCAATATGAATGATCAACAAGGTGTCGTTGATGAGCTCGTGGCGAAGCTAGATGCGATTTTTGAGGTCAATCGAAATCAAAATTTCTTGACCGAAATGTACGCTGGGCAGTTAGAAATCAACTGCTCGCCCCCATTCGGTACAATGGACTACTACAGCTGTATGGAGAATGATGCGGCGAGAGCTGTGTGCAATATTACATCACCTACTGAAAAGCATGTGGGGTTCGTGACAGGTAAAGCTTTCTTGGATTGTCTACGAATTGTCTTGGCGAAAATCTCAATCTTAGACTGGACCAGCATGGACAAGAGTACACAAAATCTGATCGTCGCAGACACAAAGCAAAAGCTTCCTGGAATACTTCGTACAGGCTGCCACGTTTCACTGCTTTTGGTGGCAGAAAAAGTTATCCCATTGCACTTGATGGAAGATGTTTTGCTAGTGGGCTCTCACGAGAAACTCGTGATCTCGTTGGAAGAGACATGTGAAGCAAATCCAGGTTTCATAACGAAGTGGATGGCGCTCGACGAAATTCTATCACTTGACAGCGTCTATGACGAGAAGTTTGATATTGGCTTTGACCCGACTACGCTAACAAACAAGAAAAACAAAATGGTGCAGAAGACAATTAGTATGTTTTTCCAGGTTTTCCTAACTTTGCGTGGCAAAACGTTTGAGAGCTCCAGACTTACTACAGAAGATCAGAGTGACTTCGACGCTTTTATTGCCTTTGTATTGCACCGGAGAAAAGTGAAGGTGCTGCGTTGGCTTCACGGCTCGCTTGGTGAACATTTGTCGGAGGTGCGCACACAACTAGAACAACGCCACGTAGACCCTCTTCTGGTTTATTTCTCACGATGCCAACACAGATGCGTTAAGTGTCAGCTCGGATGCATGCGCAGCATGACACACTCACCGGACATCGATCACAATTGCTCTACGGACCACAAGTGTCGAGGCAAATGCGAGTACGGAGAATGCCAAGGAAATCGCGAAATTCCACCGTGTTCTCGAAGCGCAGGCCACGAAGGGAAATGTGAATGTGAGAAAGGAGAACACACTTGTGGACAGACGTGTGTACTCGCTCATGCAGCGAATTGTGATAAGACCTGTTCCAAGCGGGCTGATCATTCTGGCGATCACTACTGTTCTGTTCAAGTTCATGTTTGTGGCGTCAAGTGCTCTGCAGCAACCTGCTCCGCGACGTGTTTACTAAATATTCAACGAGAACACTCTGTGCACAAATGTGCCGGAGTCCAATGCCTCTATCCGTGCTTGATCGAAGGATGCAAAAACGTTTGCGGGGAATTGAATCACTTTCACGGGCAAAATGCGGAGTCTCGTAAATTTGCAGAAGAAAGTGGAATAAATTGCAATGATGACAGCGAAGGTGACGAAGATGTTTACCCAGTCAAGCACATGTGCACAGGAAGTCATGCTTGTGATGAAATGTGCGCCATAGATGGTATTTGCGAGCAAAAGGTTCACTTGAAGAAGTCGGCCCGAACGTACATGGGTGCTCGTGGATCATTTGAGTACATTTACCAGGAGATGAATGGCTGTAAGAAGCATTGCGCTCATGTACTACCAAGTGGTGAAGTGAATCATGAAGATGTCGACCATTCTTGCCTTGCTCAATCTAGTGAAGACAGTGAGCAGAACACAGTACACTACTGCGATACACGGTGCCCATCGTGTAGCTACTATTGCAATAAGCACTTTGGGCACATGGGTTTGCATACTACCTCTCATGGCAACATGCGGGAAACGTATTTTATGGCCAAGGATATTGACATCGATGTGAATGATCGCAAATACCAAGTGGGTGAGCGAGGCACTGCTGAAATGTGTAATCTCTTTTGTGCCAAGATAGGCCGTGGCCACGTCCACTATTATCCTTGTGAGAGCAAAGGTGACGAAAACTGTGTTTACAGATCGGACGGCAGCAAGGGCCTTCGTCGCCATTGTGTCGATGAGCTGTTTCCACCACCAGGAAAAAAAATGGATGAACTGCTGCATTCCCAGTTTTGGACAACTATTGGATGGGAAGATCCGTGTAGTGAAGAGGAACGCGCTGTGTTTTCAAAGTGTCCATTTCAATGCAACGCACCAGAACATGAAGGAGCAGACACAGAGCCTTCATATTGTGTCCTAAATGCTTGGCACCAGGCAGAATTGAAACCTGAAGCAGCTGATGATGGTTTTGCCTACGTGAATGGGCACAAATTCAAGTGCTTACACACTGTGGACACGGGCAAGTTCCACATCGTTTTTGTTTTGGATAACTCAGGGTCGATGAGCGGACAACCGTGGCAGGATCTGTTGTGCGCATGTAGCGACTTCGGGATCAGCCGTTTGAACGACGGAGGGGAAAGTGACCTGGTTTCCTACGTTACGTTCGACCATGAAAGCCTCATTGTTTGTGAAGGTGAACCTTTAGCTGAAGCATTGCAGATGTCGGTGCCATATTCAGGGGGAGGAACAAGTTATGGACAAGGTTTACGCGCTGCTAACGAGGTTCTTTCGCGCAATGACTTTGAGAAGTATAAAGTGGCGCTTGTCTTCTTTTCAGACGGTCAACCATGGGATATCGAATTAGGCGTCACACTTGCTCAACATATTCGCTCAAGCTATGCCAGATTCGACTTGAAGGCTTTTGTCGTTGGGTTTGGTTACATGAATGCGTCAATACTGCAGCAAGTTGCGACCGAATTGGGTGGGGAATATCGACAGGTGCTGGATGCCAATGCATTGAGGACAGAGTTTCAGCGGATCGCTGCTGTTCTGTGTAACAGCGAAGCGAGTCTCGCGCTGCTGGAGTCGAGTGAACCCTTGTCATGATTGATGTGTGCTGCAGCTTTGGTTTTTGTTTTGCTACGTGGCGTTAAGAAGTTTACACCAAAGCTAACCGAGTTAAGAAGATTTGGTCACTAAAAATCACCTCTTATCTTTTCGTCATTCCGATTAGGGCGAGACTGATGAGACCAATGTCACCAAGCAATATCATACAGACGAAAGAATGGAGAGTTAAAGCGAACTTCGAATAAAAATGTTGGGCTGTGTGTAGTAGAATAATGCCGCTATTTGCAAGTGTATGGTTAGAGGTATGACAATCATTAGGCTTGTTTACTTTAGCTCTCATAAATGAACCGGGGTCAACTCATTACGCTTGATTCCAGTCGCGTATTAGCACAATACAATGCCTACACGATCACTGTTCATCCTTGGGCATCGCCAATTGTACAGATAATACTGCAGTTCGCCGCTGCCAGGTCCAAATTTGAGTGGCTGCAACATCTCGACATTCTCCATCACATCCAATGCATTAAATACGTCCGCATGCTCATTCTTCGCCATGACGAGTGCATCCTGCACCAACTGGATAAGCGTCACCGATGTGGCCACATTGTAGAACGAGTATACTGCGTTCAGTTTCTTGTGTTTATCATCACCGATAATAGTCGACGGCAAATGGTAAAAACTACATACGTCCGTAATGTCATGTGAATCTGGATTCTCCACCACGTAAGCATTTACCACTCCAACTCGTGGCACCATCCAATGTGCCACCTCCTCTTCACTATACTCCACTGCTAGATGAAACTTGGCCAGATACTCCTTCAATAACTTAGTGACTTGCGGTACGTCCGTCCTCTCCATCGGTCGAAATCCTTGGATCAACGTGTTCGTCGGCAGCTTCAACGCTTTAATTGTTTGGGCCAATGTCATCCTCGGTGGTAAGGGAGAAAACCCTACTTCTATGAGCTTCTTAGGGTTCAATGACCGATGAAAGTATCGACATTGGGCCACCGGCATTGGCAGCACCACCCCCGCAGTATAGACCGCCTGCCATATATCACAAAGGTTCACTCTCCGTGTGACTTCCTTGATGAGCACAGGTGCCAATCTCCTTTCTCTCAATCTCTTGTGGACACATAGAAAGTTGATCTCCGCCATAGTCAAAACGTCCTTGTAGACTCTGCTTTTGACGGGAATACCACTGATAAACGCCATGAGTTTGTTGTTGTGTGTACTACGCACTCCAATGTGCCAGTCCTTGCGGTAGTTGGGAGGCGTGAGCGCCCACTGCAGGAAATCCACGGAATAGTCGAAGCGGAATGTGCTGTCGTCGTCCTCGACATAATTTTTACTGAGGAGTTCGTAAACTTCATTGGCTTCAGAAGGGTCCATGATGTCAAGGATGGACCATTCAAAACCAGGTGGCATGTGGTACGGCTCTTGTCTCACTTGATCCGATGTCTTTTGGACGTCGATAGGTCCATGTGGACAGGTAGTAATGTTTTCATCTGCGTCTGACTTGGGTACAGGTTGTGTGCCCCAGAAGCGATGTTCCTTCTGCAGCTGCTGGTGCTGTTGCGTTGATTGCACTAGGTTCAACTGCTTCAAGAGTCGCAGGAAATCTTCTTGCTCTTCCACTGTCACTTGGGCCTCGTGATCACTCGCAGCATCCTCTTGACAGTCACTCATTGTGCACCACAGGAATGGCGATGCAGTGAAGAGATCCACTCGTTCATTGGGTAAAACCAGATCCTCTCGGATTCGTCAAAATCTGACATGTACCTACACAATAGGTACATTTTAACGAATGATGTCACAGTATTGTTGTCCCTCTCATTGGCTGAAATCCGCCATGTCGGATACAGTATCCCCCTCATTCGGAGATCCGCCATAATGAGCAGCTCACCCCCCGCAGGCGACAAGCCTGATGACAAGCTGGAGCTCGTGACAGTCGAGGAGCAGGAGGAGTTCCTACAGGTTCTTAAGCAGCTCAATCTGGCCTCAACGCAGCCGGACCGTAACGCGGTAGCAGCACAGAAAGACTTTAAATTCTGGAAGACGCAGCCAGTCCCCGCTTTGGATGAATTCCCGCGCGAACACGGCGCCATTGACCCGCCCAAGAGCCCGAGCGACGTGCGTCAAGAGCCGTACAACATGCCGCCGGGTTTCGTATGGAGCGAGATCGATCTGACCAATGAGAACGAAGCGAAGGAAGTGTACGACCTACTGACGCACAACTACGTGGAGGATGACGACAATATGTTCCGCTTTGACTACTCCATCGACTTCCTCAAGTGGGCACTCACGCCTCCTGGTTTCCATAAGGACTGGCACGTGGGTGTGCGCAATCAAAAGACCAACAAGCTCATGGCCTTTATCAGTGGCATCCCAGTGAAAACTCGAGTCTACACGACCGTCATGCCCATGGCGGAGATCAACTTCTTGTGTGTCCACAAGAAACTCCGCACGAAGAGACTGGCACCTGTGCTGATCAAGGAGATCACTCGGCGTGTGAATCTCCGGAACATTTGGCAGGCAGTGTACACTGCTGGTGTGGTGCTGCCGATGCCTGTCGCTCAGTGCCGCTACTTTCATCGGTCGTTGAACCCTAAGAAACTCATTGAAGTGGGATTCTCGAGACTTGCACCTAGAATGACGATGACACGTACAATCAAGATGTACAAACTGCCGGAGACCACGTCAGTGCCGGGATTCCGACCTATGCAGAAGAAGGATGTTGCACAGGTGACGGCACTGCTGAAGACATACTTGGCCAAGTTCGACCTTGTGCAGCACTATGATCAGAACGACGTGGCTCACTGGATGCTTCCACGTGAAGGAGTGATCAACGCCTACGTAGTGGAAAATCCGGAGACACACAAGATCACAGACTTCACGAGCTTCTACCATCTACCATCGACAGTAATTGGTCATGATAAACATGACAAGCTAAACGCTGCGTACTCGTTCTACAACGTGGCTACGTCGGTGCCACTAACAGAGCTGATGAATGACACGCTGATCATGGCCAAGAAGGAGGACTTTGACGTCTTCAACGCGCTCAGCCTCATGGACAACATGGAATTCCTCAAGGAGCTCAAATTCGGCCCTGGCGATGGCGACCTCATGTACTACCTGTACAACTGGCGCTGCCCTCGAATGGAAGGCAACAAGGTCGGAATCGTGCTGTGCTAGGTCGATTTTCCATGTTGGCTTCGGTTGACCCCAGCTGAGCCAGGGTGCGGTGCCGTTGCAGTGACATCACACGAGCCCAGCGTATCAGAGTAGGAAAAGGCGATTACAGACGGCGTGGTTGGACTCAGAAGGGCTAATACGACGAGAAACGCATTCAGTTAGTACAAGTGTTGTTGGGTAAATACGTCAGGCGATAGAAGAACGAAGGATATGCTGCAGTAAGTTCTTGGGACTCCAAAGTTGGGACTGCCAGGAAATGATCGCACAATAGATGAGCTGCGGCTTTAGTCTGTACAACTCACTACCACGACCCATATCTTACTAACCGTGTTTGTCCACTGTAGTGCATCCGAAGCTGTAGCAAGTTTCGTGCATTCCACAAAACCGCTAGCTCTTGTGTAGGTTAACGGTGCGTCACTTGGTCCGAGGTTTGACGACGCGAGTCTGGTATGCCGTTCTCGTGGCGAGGTGGCACTACACTGATTATTCTGTTTGGTGCGCAAGCCGTATCGCACGGGCTGGCGTTCTTTCGCGGCGCCGCGTCTTACGAGAATCATCTGCAGCTCCCTATTACCTCGAATCGAGATGTCAACGACACAAGATGCACGATACATAGTCGGTCCAACTTCAGAAATAGTTAAGATCGTTGTGCCCATCCCACAAACTTCAGTTTGTTCGTCTGCATGAGTCATGCAGCATGATACGCAGGACGCCAGCCACGTCAGGACTCACAGAAGGCACGACAGACTTCTATAAAGCTCCATACTTTGTTGGCAATATTATCTAGCATACGTGGGCGTTGTTGCGTCGTGGTGAGCTGTATCCATGATGGGCGTTGGAAGAGAAGCTCTTACGAGCAATCAACAGGAGCAGACACTGTTTAACATACTGTCGCGCATGGACTTGGTAAGTCTGAAGTACATCTTTGACTCGGGCGCTTGGCAGTGAAGGTCACCCTAAGAAAGCATTCGTCTTGTGTTATTCTATCCATTCAACCATAGCACAGTGGAGCAGTAATCGCGTGGTCAGCCCCATTGGCTGGTCGACACCGACCGCCGACATTTCGTTTTTCGCGGATCTAAGCCCGCAACTCGTGACGCGCACTCTTTAGCCAATGTTGGACTCCAACTTGGAGGGTAAAGGCAAGTGTTCACCCTATTCATTGGCGAATGCGGCGTGATGTCACGAGACTTTGGTGCTTGGTGAACAGGCGCGCCGCCCCGCACGACTTGACGGGCAAAGCAGGTTCGTCTGGTGGCGAGAGCAGGGCTTACCGGAGCTGTGACGCGTACATGCTGCCCAATAGTTTCCAGAGGTTGCTGTGCTTGCCAGTGCTCATTGGCAAATCGTGCTCGGCGGCTTTTCTAACGTGTGCAGGGCACGCTTGACTGTCTCATGTGACCCATTGTTGCTAGGCGTGTCGTGGGTTTGATCTGTGACCTTATGGCTTAGACATGCTTGTTTTTTGTTGCTTAGACAGGCATTGTATCTGGTGAAACCCGATCCAGCCATCGACATTTAAAACTCTCCGCACAGCACCATTCATTCTGCAATTTGCAATTTGCCGGCTAGTAGGTTGCAGTCGTTCAAGTATGAACAGCTATTTCGTCCCAGAACCGAACTCCACCGGCCAGCAGCAAGACCCTCAACTCGCAGAGTTCGAAAAGCGTGGGAACTGCAAGAACTACACACTCAAAACGCTGGCCTACTGTGTCCTTCAAGAACTGCCCCTCCGTGTGTGTGTGTCGTCGACAACGAAGAATGAAGACCACATCGTTTACAACTGCACTGTCTCGAGCGTGACGACCAAAACATCGTGGGGTGTTTCCTATCGCTATTCAGAGTTCCTCGTGTTCCGAACCAAAGTGGAGGAACTGTGGACTTGTGAAGACAAGGACTGCTGCGGCTCGTGTCAAGCCATTCGCGATGTCATGGCAGCCTTCTTCCCCAAGAAGCGTCCAGTGACCATGTCTACCTGGTCTGGAGTTGTTAACAACCGTAAAACCAAACTAGAAAATGTTCTAGTGCATCTACTCCGCTGCGTGCTACTCCCTGGAAGTGCAATGAAGTGCTTTCATGCACGTCAAAAACTACCCACCAATCTCTTTGAGTTCCTCGGCGTCAAACACGATACCGATAAGCGCTCGCTCTTACAAATTTTTGTGGATAACCACCAACCAGGTTTGAAAAAGTCAGCAACGACCACAGACCTGTCAATGCTGGAACGTCAGAGCAGCATGAAGAAGTCGTCAACCACCCCGAACTTGTCATCATTGGTTCCCGCAACAGTCGAATCGGCCGATGTGGAGCAATGTATGATCTGTCTAGACGATGTTGACATGGATACTACTCGCCATATTGGTGTCAACGGTAGTTCTCCGATTGCTTTGCAATGCAAACATGCATTCCATCGCGAGTGCATTTTCGAATGGCTGTTGTTCCAGTACCAGTGCCCCGTGTGCCGAGCTCAGGTGGGGCCATCTGCTGTGACAAACTACTGCCGTCCGAAGAACCAAGTGCAGTGGTGGCTTGGCGATTTCAAGGAGGACCCCTTAAGCTCGACAGCGAAGTAAAGTGGTTGTTTCAGGAACTCATGCAACTATAGCACGTAACAGAATAATGAAGACCCCGAAATGTATTAAAATCATTGTAGAAAGTGAATATTTGCAGTGATCATGAATAGCAACCAAATGTGGTGGAAAAGTTTGAAACTCCGTAATCAGATGCAATTTTGCAACCTGAAGACAATCGAACCAGGCCGGATGCACAGATACGGTCATCGGAATGTAGGGATCGCCGACACATTCGCTACAGAACAGTGCTGACAAAGAAGCAGTACTGATGTAATGGCGGTAAGGACAAGTTTATTGATCGCCAGGAATTTTTCTAAATCCGATCTTTACAGATCTAAGTTTGCATAGCCAGCCCAACTTCAGATTTGATTAACTATCCATCATCCTGCATGATGACACTGCGGTTTCGCATGCACATCAAAGCACGATGAAGCACAGCTTCATGACGACAGGATCCACCCAAGAGTCTTGGGCCAAGACTCGCGGAAAATCCGCGCACCCACGCCACCTCATGAAATCGGGAGTTGGTTCGACGCACTCTGCCCACTGGGCAGTGCCCAGTCACAGCCGTGCATGGACTTGGCATGTCGGGAGTATTCGACTCGCGGTGCTGATCACCTGACTCGTGTGCATGCATGTGGCTCCATCCAACACGCTCGATCCGTATGGCGTTAAACCAGACCTTACCCGCGTCGAGTCGATGTCGAGCCTGTAGTTGCTTCATTGCGCTGCACTAACTGCTAGTTCTTCTCGAAGTCTCTCGAAAACACATTCGCCGCTGCGATGGTAGCCTCAGTATGGTCGTCATCTGCCGACCATGCCGTAGTGTAAATTTGACCGTGACGACGTCTCCGAGTCCCCATGTGACCTGATCTCGCATCGCATCCGGCGAGCGTGCGATCGCCGAAAATCGTAGGTGTATGTCGCTTTTGTACAATAGTGTGACGCGCCTCAAGCGCCCAATCGACAGCAGCAAAGCTTGCCTCGCTCCAACACGATTGGCGGTTGTCCAGGTAGAGAGTGCGTCATTGCTTTGGTGCTTGGTGCGCAGATCATTGTGATCCGCTCTGTCTCATGATTGGAGTCGACTGGCAACGTGTCCACCGTGACATTTGCTTGCTCGGCGACGAATCTTGCGTGGACGAGTCGCGGAGTGTCCCGGCCACCAAAAGTTTGGGCGTGCGAGATTATCTCGGCGGTGTTCGCGACCGAGTCAAAGTGTCATTCCGCAATTTACCACCTACTGGTCAAATCAAGATCGAAACCAGTCTACCGACAACCAACCAAACCAACAACCATGAACGGATACTTCGTTCCGCAGCCGCACGAGAAACCGGCCCCGCGAGCACCAAAGCGACCGAACTCGAAGCTGTACACGATGAAGGAGCTTCGTCAGTGCGCAGGTAGCGAACTGCCGTTGCACCTGGACGCGAGTGCAACCAAGAAGGAGGAGGGCTACGCCGTGTATAATATCACGACGTCGAGCGTGTCGACCCAGAACAGGTGGCATGCGTCGTACCGATACTCAGAGTTCCTGGCGTTCCGTAACCAGGTGGAGGAGGTGTGGACGTGCCACGACGAGAAGTGTCAGGGCTCATGCCAGTCGCTACGTGACCTCGTCGAGGCGTGCTTCCCGAAGAAGGCAGGTCTCATGTCGACGTGGTCGTTCACGGTGGAGGACCGCAAGACCAAGTTCAAGAACGTGCTGATCCACTTGCTGCGATCGGTGCTGCTCCCGGGGAGCACCATGAAATGCTTCCACGCGCGTCAGCACCTGCCGCCGGCTGTGTTCGAGTTCCTCGGCATTGAGGACGAAGCGGACAAGCGTTCGCTGCTGCAAGTGTACGTGGACAACCACCAGGGTGGCATGAAGAAGTCTGCGAGTCACACTGGTCTGTCGTCGTTGGAGCATCAGAGTCAGGGAATGAAGAAGATGAGCTCGATGAAGAAGTCTGCCACGACGCCGAACCTGGCCCAGATGGAGCTGGAGGCTGAAGAGAAGGGTGCCACCGTCACGGTGGAGAACCCGCAATGCATGATCTGTCTGGAGGACGTGGAAGACCACGTGCACGCCGAGGGTCCACAGGGACTGGTGACGCTGCCGTGCAAGCACTCATTCCACCGGGAATGCATCTTCGAGTGGCTGTTGTTCCAGTACCATTGCCCGATGTGCCGTGCGCAGGTGGGACCGCACGCCATGACCAACTATGCTTGCCCGAAAAAGCAGGAGCAGTGGTGGCTCGGCAACTTCAAGGAGAACCCCCTGGAGAAAGAGACCGAGTAAGAAGTTCACTCGCAGAAGTAAACTCCTGATCTTGGAGTATATAGAAACAAAAATATATTTATCGATATCTATCGGCTAATGAAGAGTAATCACTGGGAACCTCAATGTCATGTTTTCGAGTCTACCTGTCTTTGTCGTCAATGGGCGAATGATGGTGTTTATATAACACCTCGTCAGTCGTTAAAAGCGCACGATCAGGGTTCCTCATGTCCTCGATAACCACCCGACACAGTAACTCAAAATATATGGAATACCTGTGCGTGCACTGTAGCACTTGCAGTTGTTTCTCTTACTACATATACGCCCCATTGACACATCAATCAAAACGTTTTCCAACAAATCGCCACGCACACTAATTCTAGGGTACCCAGTGACAACGTTCATTAGCCGATAGATATCGATAAATATTTTTTGTTTCTATATACTCCAAGATCAGGAGTTTACTTCTGCGAGTGAACTTCTTACTCGGTCTCTTTCTCCAGGGGGTTCTCCTTGAAGTTGCCGAGCCACCACTGCTCCTGCTTTTTCGGGCAAGCATAGTTGGTCATGGCGTGCGGTCCCACCTGCGCACGGCACATCGGGCAATGGTACTGGAACAACAGCCACTCGAAGATGCATTCCCGGTGGAATGAGTGCTTGCACGGCAGCGTCACCAGTCCCTGTGGACCCTCGGCGTGCACGTGGTCTTCCACGTCCTCCAGACAGATCATGCATTGCGGGTTCTCCACCGTGACGGTGGCACCCTTCTCTTCAGCCTCCAGCTCCATCTGGGCCAGGTTCGGCGTCGTGGCAGACTTCTTCATCGAGCTCATCTTCTTCATTCCCTGACTCTGATGCTCCAACGACGACAGACCAGTGTGACTCGCAGACTTCTTCATGCCACCCTGGTGGTTGTCCACGTACACTTGCAGCAGCGAACGCTTGTCCGCTTCGTCCTCAATGCCGAGGAACTCGAACACAGCCGGCGGCAGGTGCTGACGCGCGTGGAAGCATTTCATGGTGCTCCCCGGGAGCAGCACCGATCGCAGCAAGTGGATCAGCACGTTTTGAACTTGGTCTTGCGGTCCTCCACCGTGAACGACCACGTCGACATGAGACCCGCCTTCTTCGGGAAGCACGCCTCGACGAGGTCACGTAGCGACTGGCATGAGCCCTGACACTTCTCGTCGTGGCACGTCCACACCTCCTCCACCTGGTTACGGAACGCCAGGAACTCTGAGTATCGGTACGACGCATGCCACCTGTTCTGGGTCGACACGCTCGACGTCGTGATATTATACACGGCGTAGCCCTCCTCCTTCTTGGTTGCACTCACGTCCAGGTGCAACGGCAGTTCGCTACCTGCGCACTGACGAAGCTCCTTCATCGTGTACAGCTTCGAGTTCGGTCGCTTTGGTGCTCGCGGGGCCGGTTTCTCGTGCGGCTGCGGAACGAAGTATCCGTTCATGGTTGTTGGTTGGTTTGTTGTCGGTAGACTGGTTTCGATCTTGATTTGACCAGTAGGTGGTAAATTGCGGAATGACACTTTGACTCGGTCGCGAACACCGCCGAGATAATCTCGCACGCCCAAACTTTTGGTGGCCGGGACACTCCGCGACTCGTCCACGCAAGATTCGTCGCCGAGCAAGCAAATGTCACGGTGGACACGTTGCCAGTCGACTCCAATCATGAGACAGAGCGGATCACAATGATCTGCGCACCAAGCACCAAAGCAATGACGCACTCTCTATCTGGACAACCGCCAATCGTGTTGGAGCGAGGCAAGCTTTGCTGCTGTCGATTGGGCGCTTGAGGCGCGTCACACTATTGTACAAAGCGACATACACCTACGATTTTCGGCGATCGCACGCTCGCCGGATGCGATGCGAGATCAGGTCACATGGGGAATCGGAGACGTCGTCACGGTCAAATTTACACTACGGCATGGTCGGCAGATGACGACCATACTGAGGCTACCATCGCAGCGGCGAATGTGTTTTCGAGAGACTTCGAGAAGAACTAGCAGTTAGTGCAGCACAATGAAGCAACTACAGGCTCGACATCGACTCGACGCGGGTAAGGTCTGGTTTAACGCCATACGGATCGAGCGTGTTGGATGGAGCCACATGCATGCACACGAGTCAGGTGATCAGCACCGCGAGTCGAATACTCCCGACATGCCAAGTCCATGCACGGCTGTGACTGGGCACTGCCCAGTGGGCAGAGTGCGTCGAACCAAACTCCCGATTTCATGAGGTGGCGTGGGTGCGCGGATTTTCCGCGAGTCTTGGCCCAAGACTCTTGGGTGGATCCTGTCGTCATGAAGCTGTGCTTCATCGTGCTTTGATGTGCATGCGAAACCGCCGTGTCATCATGCAGGATGATGGATAGTTAATCAAATCTGAAGTTGGGCTGGCTATGCAAACCTAGATTTGTAAAAATCGGATTTAGAAAAATTCCTGGCGATCAAATAAACTTGTCCTTACCAGCCATTACATCAGTATTGCTTCTTTGTCAGCACTGTTCTGTAGCGAATGTGTCGGCGATCCCTACATTCCGATGACTGTATTTTTGCATCCGGCCTGAAATTCTATATGTACTACCCCTTGGAAGTACCCCAAAGATTGGTGTAGTTTCTTGTTGCGCAACAATACGTATGAGGCAACACCAACGAATGGTGAACACAGGGCAATGTGCGGTCTGTCCACCACGCAACCTGATAACGACGCATCCTGTTGCAAACTTCAGAACTCAAGAGGATGCGTCCGTCTTGCCCCAGTCCCCGAGCCCTCGTTATCCTCCACCGACATGCCAGTTCGCAAACTCATGAGTATTCCAAGCTGGGATATGCTCTCAGACGGAGACACTCGCAAGTGCCAGTCACATGGCCGTCGCGAACGGCATCGTTGAACGGCTTTTCCACTCGTAGGAATATGCCCGAGGCATCTTTGTGACCATGAAAACTGACCGGGATAAGACAGAAGGCATGACGCGCCCGCTCTGCCCAATCCACACAGTGCTACGATCCCTTCACGCACATGGATTGGCCGCTCGTTCAGCGTTGTGTTCAAGCGCGTCACGGCTGTGGTGCTTGGTGTGACAACCATGTTGCCATGACCACCATTGTGACTCGCGTGCACCATGTCAATGGCCAACGTCCACCCACTGACCGCTGCGATCAGCGGGTCGTGTGAGGCGGGTCCTTGTGCTTCGGTGCTTGGGAGTCACTTCCGAAATTTGCGGCGAGTCGTGAATTGTCTGGGACCAGGTTAACGATCGAACGGGTCTCTATTATGAACATTTCTGCGTTTGTTGCGGCTCCGAAAAGCGGAATCAATCTCAAGAAGCGTGGTCGGATCAAAACGTACTCGCTCAAGATGCTCCGCCAATACGTTCCGTCGGAATTACCACTCCTCGTTCGTGTGTCGTCGACATCCATTGACACGGATTTCGTCGTCTACAACTGCACCCTGTCCAGCTTGACTACCAAGAATACGTGGAGCGTATCGTATCGATACTCGGAGTTCGCGGAATTCCGGTCCATGTTGCAAGAGTTGTGGACATGTCACGACCCTAAGTGTTCAGGATCATGTCAAGCTGTGCGAGAATACGTCTCTGCATGTTTCCCCAAGAAACGACTAGCCTTCGTGTCTACAAGCCCAAGTACCATTTCCAGTCGCAAGAGTAAGTTCGAGAACGTTTTGATGCACTTAATTCGGTGCGTACTACTTCCAGGTAGCGCCATGAAGTGCTTTCATGCACGTCAGAATCTACCAGCGAACCTGTTCAAGTTCCTTGGTGTGAAGGAGGACGTCGATAGACGCTCACTTCTGCAGATCTACATCGACAATTATCAGGTCGCATTGAAAGGAGGCAGCGAAACGAACCTGACAGCTAGTTTCCACTCCAACGCGTCGACTATCGACTCAGCACCAGAATCAGAGCAGTGTATGATCTGCCTCTGCGATATGGACTTGGAGCACGATCACCAGCAGTGTGACTCGGAATGCACCGATGCTGACAACTCGCCAATTGTACTGCCGTGCAAGCACTCGTTCCACCGCGAGTGTGTCTTTGAGTGGTTGTTGTTCGAGTGCCATTGCCCTGTATGTCGAGTTCGTGTGTGTCCCAACGCCGTGACCAACTATTGCCGCCCGAAAGACCATGTGCAGTGGTGGCTCAGTGACTTTGAGGAGGACCTACTCCATCCAACCGCAGATTAAATCCCCAGTGTAGGTGTTCATCTCCGTTATTAAGCAGTAAAATATTTAGCGGCATTTGCAACAACACCTTCAGTCCCTCAAACTTTGAGTCAAAGTTACAGTCGACCATCGACCAAGCACGAATCAAACACGAGAGACAGAATGCTGCGCATATCGCACGCATAAATCAAGATGAAGAAGCAAGTAAATGAGAAACGCGACAGCCAAGCCTCGTCTGGAGGTCCTTGCGCGCGATAGATAAAGAACCGGACTACCCAGGAGAAGATCCGGCTTGTGTGACGAGGACATGCATAATCATTGATGATTGTGTTTCGCGACCAGCAAAACGAAGCACCAATCTTTAAGCACACGACCTTCACATGTCGGTGGTATCAAAACGAAGACGTTGCTTCGAACACCTTTGCTATCGGGCGTGGCATTACCTGTGCAATGCTCAAGAAAGAAAGTTGGATGCTGGGTGGGCCGACGACACCCAAGGTTCATGCGACATACATGATCTAACTTTGAGCACCACCGTCTTGAACATTCGCAAATTTACCGGTTGCTACCTAAGCTAAGACTCAACAAACTTATCGTTATGAACTACGGCGACTTCCTGCATCTTCCACTGGCTCAAGCCCCGCCTCTCAGCTTGTCGTCTATCAAGATTCTTCGCGAATCAGTGCGCCAACGACTTCCACTACAATTTCGTGTGGTATCAACCACCATCAAGAAGAACTTCGTTGTCTACAACTGCGGCTTGTCTAACGTGACGACTAAAACCTTATGGCGTGTGTCGTATCGATACTCGGAATTCGCGGGTTTTGTGAAGAAGATTGAGAATCGATGGACGTGCCAGGATGCCAAATGCGCTGGGTCGTGCGCAACCATCCGAGAGTTTGTCTGGGCGTGCTTCCCCCAGAAACGCCTTTCGATTCTGTCCAAATCACCTCGGACTATCGCTGACCGTAAGAACAAATTTGAGATCGTAGTGCGGTACTTGCTTCGGTGCGTCCTGTTACCTGGTAGCGCAATGAAATGCCTTCATGCTCGTCAAAACCTCCCAACGAATCTCTTCAGCTTTCTCCGTGTCCAGAACGATATCGATAAGCGGTCAGTACTTCAAGTGTTTGTCGACAACTACCAAACCGATGCTTTAAAATGCAATGAGCCGGAATATCGAGACAGCTTCTACTCTACTGCATCAACTGTGGACTCGATCCAATCATCCCAGTGCGTGATTTGTTTAGAGGATGTCGGACTTGAAAGTCCCTGTGAAGAGTGTTGCCATGGACCAAGTTCATCAATCATACTCCCTTGTCAGCACACATTTCACCGCGAATGCATCTTCGAGTGGCTGCTGTTTCAAAATCATTGCCCATTGTGCCGTGCTCAAATCGGGCCACGAGCTGTGACTAGCTACTGCATAGAGAAGAATCTCATTTTCCAGTGGTGGATGAGCAAATTCGAAGAAGACCCTCTCACTACAACAGACTAGATCAATATCAATACTAATTTATTGACACCACTCTGTCGCTATGCTTCTCCTTCTCTTCTGAAGTTCGTTCTATCTGTTGCCTTCGTATTTCCTCAAGATGAGATCAATTTCTTCAACCATTTCAGTAGCCGTCGGTCGCTTCTTTGGATCTGCATCCCAGCCTCGTACGATCAGGTCTTGCATTTGCTGGGGATAGTCGCTCATAGCCTGCAGCGACGGTCGAACACCTGCTGGTACGTTTTTGTAAACCTCTTCTCGCTCCAGCTCCGGGAATGGCTTAGTGCGTGCACGCAGCGACCACAATACCACCGAGAGACTATATATGTCCAGCTTCTCATCCAGTGGCAGGTGCTGGTACTCTTCTGGAGCTCGCCACTTGCCCTTGGCCACAGAAGTTTCAAACGTGCACTTCTCACTTGTTGGCACGCCGTTAACTAAGCGGGGCCCGTGTACTTTACCCGATTGAAGTCGTTCAGCTTCAATGTACCGTTCGCATCGATCAGAAACTGTCGAGCTTGAAGATCTGCGTGGACGAAGGGGCCCCCCGGTGCATTATGTAGCTTGGCAACACCTCGTGCAGCGTCCCGTGCGAGCTTCAATGCATGATGAACCGAAACGGGTTCTTCAGACTCAAATAGTAACGTGTCGAGCTGGTGCGGGATGTATTCCACCACCACCGTCGTCTTGCACCAGCCGACAAGTCCGACAATGTTGGGATCGTTGCGAATTGAAAAAATGGACGCACACTCCTCCACATGACGAGGAATAATGTCTGGTCGAGTGAGCAGATCTTCCTTCACGCGCTTTACAGCCACGTCACGTCCTGCAGCAAAAAGACTTGTCAATATGATACTGTCACTTGCCATAGGAAAACAATCGTATCGTCACCATTCCACTTGGTCTTGTACACTTCTCTCCAGAACCCTTTACCAATAAATTCGCCTACTTCCAACTGATCCATATTAGCGCAATTGAGCTCGAGTTCTTCTGGTTTAAACAGCGCCACTGCCGCGGAGAAGTCGCAACCACTCTGATCATAACCACCGTCATATCACGATCAGATTGACGTCATATCGACATCATATTCCTCCTACCTCTTTCTGATGCGTCTCAGGACGCAGCCACCACGCCTCTTCGCTGTCTCTAGCTACCAAGATGGTGGAAAAGGCGTCACGCACCCCTTGGGCTACGGCCAGCGGCACCTCGGAGCGCAGTGTGGGAGCCCCCGACTGCACGACTGTGGCGATGGTCGTGACGTTCCAGAAGAAGTAGCCGACCACAGACACGACGCCCAGCAGCTTGGCGAAGAGCGGGAGTTGCCGTCGCCATGAGGAGCGGACTGATGCGCCGTGTGGCAAGCGACTCGTCTTGAGCATCTTTTGCTGTGACTGTCGCGTTATGACGATTGGAAGAGACGCGGATACGAAACGATGTCATTGGTTGAAAATGAAATGTGTGTAATGATCACTTGGACATGTACCTATTAACGTCAGGCAGTAAATTCGAGGATGCATATGCGGTGGATGCATCTTGCTGAGGTTGCAGTGCGTGATATTACCACATAAGAATAGACATGCTTGTGAACTTTGACTGGAGCTGATGTCCTGCAAGCTATGTAGCACTGGAAAACACTTCACACGTGTCAGTGCACAGATAATTATTACCCTTTTCGATTTTAGAAGAGTCGACCTCGGAACACTGACCCAGGGATTCACTAACAAAGACAAGCTACAATTTAACTTATCTGTTGTTGGTATCGTTTCAATACTGTAGCTGCATGTATGCAGCTTTCGACTGCGACTTCAACTCTATTGACTTGGATGCCAATTGGCTAAAATCATACCGAAATTAGCCAATCCCATCCATCTTGAAGCAACTCTTCCCAAATTAAAATGGCCGAATCATATTCGCAGAAGGTCACGAAGATGGAGGCTTCTCGTCCGCGCGCGCGTCCCGATCGCTATTGGAAGTACAGCCACACGCCTGTGGGTCTCTCTCGTCTCTTACAGGAG
Source organism: Phytophthora palmivora (assembly GCA_008079305.1). Taxonomy (NCBI): domain Eukaryota; phylum Oomycota; class Peronosporomycetes; order Peronosporales; family Peronosporaceae; genus Phytophthora; species Phytophthora palmivora. Next base: position 91,120 of record VOQZ01001990.1, read on the forward strand.
CGCGAAGTGCGGGGCAATGCTCGCGTAATCAATGCCGCCTGTCAGGGCCACGGCAGCCTCGTGCGTCGACTCCAGTGTGAAGCCGTGCTGGATGGGCACAAGGGTTGCGTCAACACGCTCCAGTGGAACGAGAATGGAAAGTTGCTGGCATCCGGATCTGACGATCATAAAGTGATCATATGGAGTTATGACCAGCATAAGAAACAGCAAGTGATCGAGTCGGGCCACCACCTCAATATCTTCGCAGTGTGCTTCGTCCCAGGCACAGACGACCATGTTTTAGCCTCCGGAGCAATGGACAATGACGTCCGCATCCACTATGCGCCGTTCCGTGAAGATTCGTCCAAAGTTTTCCGAGTCCATGGAGATCGCGTCAAAGATATTGGCAGTTCGTGGGCAGTGCCTAAAGTTTTCTGGACTGCAGCTGAGGACGGATTAGTCTATCAATTCGATCTACGAGCACTACCTAAAACTAGGGGCCAATGTGAGACCCCAGATGCCTCTGGAGTGCTGATCAATTTAGGGAAGGACAGAAATGGCAGAGTGTTGAGAGGAATGGGCATGACGACCCATCCGTTGGATCCAACGAAAGTTGTGCTGGCTTGTGGGGATTTTTACACTAGGATGTACGATCGGCGGATGTTGCGAGTGCAACAACACATTTCTGCTGCGAGAAGTGCAGGCGCCACATCGCCCGTGGAAGTGTTTGCACCCCCACATTTGCACTTGGATACGTTCTGCGACAATAAAGCACAGAGATTTCATGATAAAAGTCATGGAACGAGCATCCAATTCAGCAGTGATGGAACCGAAATTCTCGCAAATTACCATAACGATCACATTTACTTGTTCAAGGTGGGATCAGAGGAAACGGTGGTGTTCAACAAAGACAACAAGAGTGAACCACACATCCAGCCTATGGCGTGGTTAAATGGCGCACACATGGATGAGCCAGAATTACCGCTAGATTTACATCTCGAAGGAGTGGAAATGCTGCATGAACAAGGAAAAGAAGCATTTGCAGAAAATCAGTACACGCGGGCTTTGAAGTCGCTGAACCTAGCGTGTGGTGCCAGAGGGGTCGTTGAGATGACTGCAACGCAACGCAAAGAACTTCACCACGACTGTGCACGAGCCTACTTGGAAAGATTGTGGAACGCAGATAGTTACCTGGCTGCTGTGCATTGCAAGAAGGCATTAGAGCTTGATCCGAATGATCGTGAGGTTGAGTTGACGTATATAATGGCGCTGAACGCTGGTAAACGGCAGCCACAGGCAAAATGGCAGGCCCGACGATACAAGGAGAAATATCCTGACCATGAGGCAGATGTCCTTCCGTTCTTCAACGGAACGGTATCAGCCAACCGGGGTGGGCGTACATCACATCGCACGTTCCAGTTGTCTCTGTCATCAGATGAAGACGATTCAAGTGATAGCGACGTGGAGATCTCTCACGATAACCAAGTTGATGATTCTGACAATGATTTTCCTGGTGATGATGACGGCTTCTGGGAAGGCAATTTGGTAAATAGCACGCTGGTGAACTGCGATGTTATACGTCGCTACATCGGATATTGCAACGTGCAAACAGACATCAAAGAGGCTGCGTTCTTTGGAAAGAATGATGCCTACATAATTGCAGGGAGCGACGATGGCCGTGCGTTGGTTTGGGATAAGGCTACAGGAGAGCTGGTAAATGCTATTGAGGCAGACGCCGATATTGTGAATTGTGTCCAACCGCATCCCTTTGATGCATGTTTGGCGACAAGCGGCATCGAGAACGTCATTCGTTTGTGGAGCCCAACCAGTGGTAAGGAGAACACCCCTACCGATTCTGAGTTGGATGACATCTTGACTAAAAACCAGAGTCAAATGAACGATATTGCCGTTTCGTTTGAGGGAGCAATGCACAACATGGTTCGTCTGGTCTTCCAGTCTGGTGTTGACCATGAGGCCATCCAAGAGTGTGCGACAAGCTAAAACTTGAAGTGTGTGTTTTGCGTAGCATTTCAGGTGCAGCTATTTTTCAACGAAGTGCCTGAAGTAATCAATAGCAGGGCCAATCACTTCATGAACTGTGAATAACTCGTAGGCTCAACTGCATATCGGGTGACCGATGCAAGACTATATCGTCATTATTAAACGCTTATGGTACGTGTATGTAATCTCGACGTGTACAGTTAACATCTAATTTAGAGACTCTCGTGGATGGAGTATAAGAATCGCCCACAAGTTTTCTGCGTGCACCGCGTGTAGTATTAAGCGGGCTGATCATGCTTTGTGCTGATAGTTGCGACTCTGGATCGTGCATCATCAAACAACGAGCAGACCGATAATCATACAGAGAGTCAACGTTAACGCTGTCAACAATCGATTCATAGGGATCCAAGTTACAAGCTGATAAAAGCACAAGAAAAATGAAGCAGGTGTCAATGAAGACAGGACGCTGGTCTGGGAGAATGTCTTACAGTTGAAAAAGTGGGAACTATTTCGCCAAGCAGAATGCGAAACCGATTGAAGATTGGTCCGCTATATAGCTGTTAAAATCCGCGATTGAAAAGCTGCTTTCGAGCGATATGAACATTATGGTAATGACCGACCACCTACCGTCGTCAGAATTCAATTCATTTTGGACGAGTGGGTTTTAATGTTCTGTAGGAATCGATCACTAGCGAGTCGTCGAGTTCGAGAAGAACGTGAACGTGTATGATATCTACTTTGGCGAAGTTTTTCCAAGTACTCAAGTTCCTGTTTGTTCAGTAGTTCCGCACAACAATTCTCTTCAAGTACTTATCAATTGAGTGTGAAAACGACTGTATTCTTTCATAGTCAACAACCGTGCGTGGCCTACTAGTCTAAACATGTTGCTGTGGGGCGAAGACGCGAGCATGCTCCACACTTCCATAGCGGACAGGCGTATACTCATTCAAGCGTTGGCGACTACGACGTCCGTGCTCCTTGACGAGCCAGGTACTCAGAGCCAACATCACCACACCAGCAGCAGCAGCTACAATGACTGCCATTCCGTCAGACAGAGGTGAATGGTTGCTCGACACAACCTCTTTCTCTCTCGACTCGGTACTCGCCGTTTGGGTCTCCGCAACAGTTGTAGTTGTTGTCTTGGTCACTGCCTTGACTGAAGTAGTTACCGCTGCAATGCGTTGCTGTTCGTGTACATAATGCTCGTTCTCGGCATCAATGCGACGGCAAGAAGGGTGTTCGACCTCAATAGCAACAGAACAATTGCAGGTTGCACCAGGTCCCTGCGCACACGATCCGTAGCCGCTGCAGAATGGTGTGAGGGTCTTGTCCTTGACACCCTTTTGCTGCGGATATACGTAGCTGCCTGCAGATTTCCAGCAATAATCGACTGATGCTTCCTGGTACGGGGACATCTTTGCTGCAGTCTCTTCACCGTTCGGAGCAGCGTGGTTCGTCACAATCTCTTTGCACGACGGACCCGAGTAGGGTTTACGCACAGGAGGGAACGTCACCGCGTTATAATACTTCTCTGCGTTCGAGAGGCAGCCGTCATCGTTGCCATCAAGACCACAATTGTACTTGGGGAGATCGCCAACACCTGAGCACGTCTGAGCGTCCAAAGGCTTGTAAAGCTGCTCAATTCGTTCGTCCATCCAACGTGCACGGTTTAACACGGAGTCGCGCAGGTCGTTCACTTTTTCAGCGTACGTTCCGTTGCAAGTCTGTAGGTCGACAAGAGCGCACTGTACTACATCACTGCGCCAGTCACCGCCTTGGCACTTGGATAATTGACGATGAACCGGAGCAGCGCTGGCGTCCAAAAACTTAGTGATCGCTGCATCACTCCAGACACCAAAGACCGGATCACCTGCTCGCTGCAAGTTGGTGCCACGCAGCGTCTTCCAGCGCTGAATGACCAGCGACGCGAGCTGCGAGTGGCACATGAGCCGCTTCCAGTACGTGTACTGCGGGTAGATCCAATCTTTGAAATTACGACGAGCTCCATTGCCGTACGCCAAGTTGAGGTCCCAAACGGGTCCAGCATTAATCGGCTGGTCACGGTCTTTGAAGAAGAAGGTGCTGCGACGGTAAGCATCGACGTTGAGCGACATCTCCGTGTGCAGCAAATAGTCGGCGAACGAGCCTAAATCCAAGTGTTTCTGGAGCTCAAGAGGGGCCGTCATGTTGTTCCAGAGCGCGCGATACATTTGGGGTAGGAAACCGTGTCCGTGTTGACGAAGTAGTCGCGCATCTGCTGTGAGAGCGCCGACCCACTCGGATGCGCTAACACTGGGCGCTCACCCATACCGAACTCGTTCTGGTACTGGTCGATGACCATGTTGGGCGAGTAGGAGCCGTAACTGGGCGGGTCATTCGACCACGCCCAGCCTCCATCCATCACCTTTGGATCCCGAGCAGCACAGGAAGCGTCCATCGACGCTAGATTCACGTGGTTCTTGTCGTATGTCGGTTTCTCCAGCAACAGATAAATACCGGAGTACTTTGGCTGCTTTTGAGCTGGATCGGTGCGCATGTAGACAACAGTGTGTCGAGATTTGACGGAATAACGTCCGGTAGAACGGTAGAGCCAATGGGCCAAGTGGTTGCGTAGTAGAGTACAGTCGATGAACGGTCCGTTCATGACGAATGCCTTGTTCTCCACCATACCCAAGAACGATGTGTCCTCAGGAAATTTGAGGTTGAACTGGTGCTTGGCGAAGAAGAGACTCGTTTGACCACGGTAGTTGGACTTGGAGTGCTCAAAGACAGTGGTGCGTTTCCCATTGACGCAGTTTAGCGAGCCGTCCTTGTTGTCGATCACCTCTACACGGGTCTCTACAGCCTCTTTAAGACAGTCGTCAGCGGGGTACCGCAGTTGGTTGCAAGTCGGATCCGGGAAGCTCCGGTCCAGCGCCGAGACAATCACCACGGGCATTTCGTAGCATTCTTGACTTTGAGTGCTTTGTTGTTGGGCTAGCGCTGCCTGTAGCGACGCGAGAAGCGTGAAGAGAGAATAGATCCGCATGGAGGCAGCTGATACTCTGGTGGGGTCTGGTCCTGGGCCGGGAGACTTGTGAGGCTCACAGCAACTTGCAAACTGCCACACAACTGCCCAGTTGTCTCCTCAGTCGGTTATCCTCAAGTCTGCATATCCGATCGAGCGGTTACGGCGTCACTGATGCCCCCAATATGGGCGTCTGTGCAATCGGACGACGTTGCATGGTGGAGTGTTGAGTAACGACTTCATGCGTTTTGCTGTTACTGGTGGTGGTTGCTGGCTGGACGGTATCCGTTGACCATTATGCGCCCGCCACCAGAGTACCAGTAGATCGAACTGACTTGGCTTTTAACTGTCGAGCGAATCTCACGAGTGCACTGCCCATTTTCGACGAGACGACGAGACACGTAATTGATGCTACTAGAAACTAACTACGTTGACAACGCTGAAAAACGGATGAGAAAATACTGATCCACACTCGTTAAATTATGCGATCATATCCAAGAAATCTCTATGTATGTCGAAAAAGTAGAGGCTACACACATAGTGTAATTTGCAGCCAGTACATCACTTCTGTTATTGAAAAGCTAAACTGATACCGCATCAATGCCCCATTCACGATCAGTTGTTCATATAAATTCTAAAATATCAACTCGAATTTCTAAACTTGAGAATATTGGCTGTGCAGCGTTGGGAATTACGATCTCTGTTGCAGCGGCTGAACGACAGAGGATCATCATTTCCGACCTCCTGCGGTACGAGAATCGCCCAATTGCTAGTTTTCATTTAGGACAGGATTGGCTGACATATGTGTACTCAAATTCATGCAAACATGTCATGTATCGGTTGTCATTAAGGAAATAAACTCGGTAGACGACTTCCATGGCAGAAATTAATACACAACACTCGTCATTCGTGCGTCATAACATACGACAAGAGTTTTCTGCAAAATCGCACATCTGCCGCGAGGTGTTCCATTTCATCGTCAGTCGAAGCAACACAATTAAAGTCAAACAAACAAAACTAGTTCAACTCGAGCAAATAGTAGCTACCACTAGGCGTAAAACGTTCGATGTGTTCAACCAAGTGACTGGTCGCTTGTAGCAACAACACAAGAATGATAAAATCAACAAACTCATTCGATCCAGACAACGAACTCATGTCGACAGAGATCACAAAATTGACTGCTGTACAGCGACACACAGCCTTGTATTTTGTCGCGCTCTTCCAAAGGAACATTGTTCGCCCAACTGCCAAGCGTCTGGGCGGATGCTATTGCAATCGGTCGCTTTCACCACTCTACCATCTCTGGGGTTTGGAAGGAACACCATTTATTCACCGAACGGAATAGCGAGGCGACTGCATTCAACACCAGAGCCTTAAGCTGCCAACATCAATATTCTCTCACGGTAGTCGAAATTAATGACAACACGTTTGACCTGTTTCACTTGCTTTGTATCTGAATAATTCCTTCCTTGTAGGTCAATTGCGCCTCGTCCACTACAATATACATCAAGTAGTCTGACGTTGGAAGAACGTATTCCCAGTGGGTTTCACGATTTTTGCTGAATGCATCCTCGAAAGTCTCGATCTCGGACATCACTAGCACTGAAAAGTTGAACATATCTATCACTCTACCTTTTTCTTTTGTTTGTTGATCAATGCATTGCTCACTACTGGTCATTCAATGGACTTTGGTCCGGGTTGTCTAAATTTGAAAAGACTAGTTTCTAAAGTTTAGGAAATAGGAAATAGACACTAGTCAAAACTTCCTGCAATGCAGCGTCGGGATTCACTGCGTCCCAAGCGTGACTTGCGTTCTCTATTGCAGCGGCTGAACGATTGCGTGGGTGTCTCGGCACGTCATGTGTACACGGAGCAGATCACAATGGCCGACCTCCTGCAACGTCCGCAGTCCGAGATTCATCGCCAATTTCCCGAGCTCTGCGAATTCGTGGACTCGCTCGCACCAGCCACCAACTCTACAGCTCCACCTTCATCCGTCGTTCGACGCGCTTTCCGACACCCAGACGCTCAATGGCTCAACCGCAGTGCACGACAAAGCGGCATCTCCGCGCTGCTGTGTCAACAGTTGCTGCGGCTAGCGAGACAGCACAATAATGGTGAGACTGTGGATGACACCACAATATATTGGCCAGCTACAGTGCTCACCACGCACGTACTGCTCGACGCACTGCTGTCACCATGTGCACAGCGACTTGGACACACCACGGATGCCTGTAGTTGGCATCCGGGGCAGCCCAAGCCTCGATTCCATGCTATGACGTGCTTTCCAGTGTGGTCGACATTGCATCCGTTTGCAGCATTGATGGGACTTCGATTCCCGGACGTGTTTCTACAAGTACTGAAGGAACATGGACATGTGGAGAAGAAGCATCGAGTGAATTGTGATTTTGCACAGGTTACAGGGATTTGGAGGTTGGTGGAGGAGTTGGATAGAAGTGATAGAGAGAACAGAGAGAAAGTGACCCAAGTGATGACTAGTTTGTTGAGATTGGCAAGTGACAAATTGGTCGGCAGTTTTCTTGTGAAGGAAAAGGAAAAAAAGATTGGATTACATCTCGAAGACCAGCTACTGGAGAAGTTTTTCACGGGACTACAAGGATTTTCGTTTAAGAGTGGGAGAGCGAATGTGGTCCTCAAGCCCGCATTGTTTGGAGCATTTCAGAATTTAATGGCGGTATCTACGTGTCCAACAACAAATGCCGTGATGTCACAACGCCTTGTTGTTTTCATTGCTGTGGGATGTGTCTTTGTTAAAGACCTTGCAGTGGATGTTGTGTCCACGATTATCAAGCAAATGAACGATTCGGCAACCAAAGAAATGATAGGGAAATTGCTGACTTTTCTCGTGGGGTTTTGTGCTCATGTGGACTTGGTACCTTTAGTATCAGTGATAGACGTTTTGGGACTATTAGTTTCAAATTATAAGGTTGCCTCGCACAATGATGAATCCCCGGAGACACAAAGGCAGCGACGACTCAACCTGGTGTTTTCTATCATATATGTAGCGTTGCATCGTTGCCAAAGCGTGGACAAGTTGCGTCAAGAGGTCAGTTCCGAGGCAACCAGTGTTATGGAGGCTTTGGGTCAATTACAGATGCGGTTATGCAGTGACATAACTTTTGAGGACTACTACGTTGCTGCCCCTGTCCACTGGACTGGTAAAGTTTGGAAGCATTGGGTGTTCCTATCCTACGAAGAAGTGCAAGCTTTTGCGTCGGAGGCTCAGGAAAACGATAACGACACTGAAGAGATGTTCAAGCACCGAGTTGCAGCCTGGCAAACTTTGGGAACACGATTTGCTTTTCAACCGGCGTCACTATCGCAATTCACTCAGATGAAAGCATTGTTGAAGCCACACTTGATACCATCCATACCGCTTGCAGTACCGGCAGATGAGTATGACTTAGATGTGCAACCTCGCAAACGCCGGCGAACAGAAGACGCAATGAAAAATGTGGATCCAGAGCAGCGTGAGCGCTCGTATGATGTATTGCTGGTTCCTGACGTGATGGAGCGCGTATGTTCTTTTATGAGCGCCAAGCGGCTTTGTCGTATGGCTCTCGTATGCCGCACGTATGCATCTGTAAGTCGCCACCCCTCGTTATGGCGACCGCTCTACTTACAGATCGGTCTCACCAGTAATAAGTCGAGTATCCAGTTTTCTTCTCCAGTGGAATGCCACCACGGCGAGAGCTACGAACACAACTGGTGTCAACTGTATCAAGAACGGTGGAAAGCGCTTCGGATTCTGCGTCGTATGCAGCGTCGTGCAATGGGACGCGAAAAGATTAGAGCGGGAGACCAATCCCCCAGCAGCAATTTTATCCCGCAAATCTGTTCGTATTGCGGCTGTAACCAAGTATTCAAGACTGCAAGTGACCGAGACGCTCATCAAGTGCGGCACAAGCGGCTCACGTGCCCGGAACCATCTTGCCGAGCGTCGTTCACGGGTCTGCACAGATTCAATGCTCACGTAAAAGAGCACGGAGTTGCCTGCTCAACCTCTGATGCCCGACTTGTATGCGGCTATGATGGCTGTATGAAAAGTTACACCTCCGCCAAGCGGTTGGCCACTCACCGCCAGAAACACAACTGCGACACCAAGTCGATCATCCATTAGAGTCTACTACTTTCGTGTGATCCACACAAACGTGATGACCAATTCCAGTGTCATCTGATTGAAGTTTACCTTCAAACACCAAAATTAGGTAACCGCTACTTCTTATCCTCCAATCATCTCTCTGCATTTTTGTACCTACCCTACCCAATCGTACTTAATGGAATCAACTCGTCCACATACTCTACAGTCAGCTCTCCCTCGTCGCAGTTGGTAAAATCGCCCAGTCGTAGTCAAATGGGCGGCAGTGGACCGCTGCCCACGCTCGCAGCGTTGGCTCAAGACGCCAAGAACGACGACAAGACTGCAGCGTTAGTGGCTACATGCTCCTTCATGTTATCTCTCGCTCTGGGCCTGCGGTTCCTGGGTTTCTACTTGGCCAAGACTCGTCGACGACGTAAACGTCTCCGTCTTGTGCCAGGCCTCGACGTGTCCATGCCATTCCCAGTGGCGCTACATGCACTGGATGTCAGTGTATTCGTGGTATTGTGGTACGCCGTCAGCATCGGCATGACGCTCTTTAACAAGTGGTTTTTACGGGTCTGGGCAGGAGGCGGCTATCCCTTTGCTACCACGATGACGTGTATCAACATGTTTGTCAAGTGTTTACTATCCAGAGTAATCGATCGATGCTCTAGTGGAGGATGCAATGGCAATGGGACGATGATGGCCTTACCCTCGAGCATTTACTGGAAGCTGGCGGTGCCAATTGGCGTCTGCACGGCACTCGACATTATGCTGTCGAACTTGTCGCTATTTTATATTACTGTGACGTTCTATACGATCGTCAAATCTGGTGGAAACGTGTGGAATTTGTTGTTCTCCATTTGTCTGGGCCATCAACGTCCGTCTTGGCCGTTATTTGGGGTCATTGTGCTCATTTCGAGTGGCATTGGACTTGCCAGTTACGGATCGGCACAGTTTGTTTTCTACGGCTTTGTGTTGGTGTTGGCGGCATCAGTTATTGGAACATTGAGGTGGGTGCTGACTCAGTCGCTATTGCAAGCTATGGAGGATGGCAATGGAGCTCCAAGGAATAAAGTGCTGGCGGTGGTATACTACGTGTCTCCAGCCAGTGCGATCGGACTACTACCGATTGCTCTGTTTTCTGAGGGAAGTGACTATGCTACGTCAAGGTTTTTGCTGGACTCGCAACTACTGATGATGTCGCTCGTTTTCATCTTCATCAGCGGATGTTTGGCGTTCGTGCTTATATTTATCGAGATTTTGCTGGTCAAGAAAACTTCGGCACTGTCATTAGGTATCGCTGGAAGTTTTAAGGACGTCACGCAAGTACTGCTCGCAGTCTTCATTTTTGGTGACCAGTTGATCGCGATCAACGTGTTTGGCCTCGTTGTGGCCACATGCGGAATGCTCTTCTACACATTCATCAAACACACAACAGCAGAAGCAGGTGACTCAAGAAATGCCAAGTTGAAGGGGTATCAGCGTGTACCCACGTCCAATTCGGACTTGGAAGGAGGCAATAATATCCAGTCTCCAGGCAGCAATAGCAAATACAAACACGAAATCGTCCCGGAATTTCAGATGAAGGACGAGAGAGGTGTCTCGGCATCAGGAACCAAGACACTAAACTCCGTTTCTGGCGTAGAGCTCGTGCGACGAGAGAGTAAGGAGTATTTCAACTCAGGCGTGGTTTCGCATGCCTCTCACGTGTGACGAGAACACGGACGCTTTGTAACATTAGGCCTACCATTTGCGTCGACACCGAAGCCTGCCAGCTGAAAACTAGCAGCAGTTCGTGTTCTCGTTAGCTTTGAATTAATAGACCAAAAGAATCGTTCTTCGCTTTGACAATCTCTTCAACTCGAGAGGATTCGTGGGTTCTGCACCACGAATTTCTTCACGTGACCACGTGTGGAACGTACTCACGTAAACACCCATCTCGACAGGCGCTGAAAACACGACCACTCTGACCACCAAGCGCGACTCCACGTACTGCATCATACTGCGGTCCCGTTAGTTCTGTGGAAATGTGAGGCACTTCACTGAGATGGGTCCAATTGCTACATGCACCGTCACCATGAGCAGTCCAAACACTTGCACTAGAAGTTGGGTCAACTGATGATTCCGAGACGACGATACTATGAATTGGAGACGAGCTCCGCGACAAAGCGTACAAAGGAGTACTACAGTGCATCACGCAAAAGATTAGAACATGGTGTGTTCAACACGCACTACGACAATGATGTTGACGTACCCCGTGTGGCGTAGATCCCAAACAGTCAACAGTCCATCTTCACTTCCAGTAAAAATCATCGGCAGGGTTGCGTTCGCTGTAGCAGCGCATGAGATAATAGAACCAGACATCCCCTCTAGATTCACAACCTACAATATGACAAGGTAAGTATTGTTAAACATTAACTCAGTCTCGTCACTTAAACTCGAACGTACTGCTCCACGTGCACGAATATCCACACCTAATGTCTCCCCATTATCAAGACCAGCAAAAAGCACCTTTCCGTCCGTCTCAGACTCATTATCACTCATGCTGGGTGGATAGTCGTCTTCAGCAAGGAATCGGGCAGTGTCATCCACGACAGACAAGCAATGAACAGGGCTCTGATCATCATTCGTCCACTTGGCAATGGCATCCTGCGTTCCGCAGTTCCACAACTGAATAAGTCCATCACTTCCACACGCTACAAGTCAAAACCACAGCACAACTGTTACCACGAAACACAACAAACACCTAGCACAACGTAGTACCAATCTTCCACTTACACAGCACATTTCTGCCCTTGCCAATAATTGCGACGTCTTCAACACCTCCCCGATGTCCCTTCATCACAGCAGCACAGCGTCCATGGACACTCCAGATCCGCAGCGTAAAATCCAATGACCCCGTCAATACAACCTGCGAACTCGGGAAGAAGCGGACACTAGTGACATCGGCCACATGACCCTTTAATGGCAGCATGTGTCCCTTATTCTGACTGTCCCAAAGCATACAGACCCCGTCAGAGCCTCCAACCACCACGTAGCGCTCGTCTTTAGACACATCAACTGCATGCAATTGTAGCAGCGACCCAGGGGTCTCCGAAACCTCAGCACCTGGCACATCCACAGAGTTATTAGGGGCTTGGAACACTGTACGAAGCTTCTTCGTATTCTGTTCCACTTGAATATCAACCCACGAGTCTCCTCGACCTAAAATTTGCACGAAATGGGGCGATTTAGATGCTTGAAGTGGCGTGGAGAGTGGTAATTGATACTGGGAGCTTGGACTGGAGTGCACCTCGGCAGTTAGACGCCCGTCCTGAGCGAGATCTTGGGCGCTGAACGACGCAACTTGCACAGTACGTTCATATACATCTAGCCAACAATATTCTTCCGTTTTATCCCAGTCTGGTTGGATCTGCATGTACATCTGCGCGTCCACCGATGGCGTCTCAGAACGGATACTCGTACCTCTTCCATCCTTGTCAATGTAACCTTGGGTTACGTAACTGGTTACAATCTCGAAAGGACGCGTACCCCGATCTTTGAGGAGATCATTTAGCTTGTCAAACATGACAGTCGAGAGTGATCCATCTTCTGCTTCCTGTTGTGCGGCTTCTACAGCAGGGGATGTTGCACCTGCAGTCAAGGCCAAAACAAGCCTCGTCGCGTCGTATTTCCTGCGCTCAGCAATGGACTGGAGAAGTGGCAAAGTGGATACATCCAAGGTTGCGACTGATCAAGACCCAGATGCAACGCACCAGATAGAGAATAAGGATGTGGCAGTGGAGGTGGAAGCTGAGCCGGATGCTGCTGCTGTGGGAGAGAGGACGCAGTTTGAAGTGATGTACCAGTGTCTTTCTAGTGTGGAAGAGGAGAGTGATGATGCAGAACAGTTACTCAATTGGCCAGTCAGCAGATGCAGTTTCTGGACGTATTGCTGCAGACAGATCAACATGGAATTGGATTGAACGTGGGGCTGGAGAAGGAGGAAAATGGAGGACAGATGCTGGTAGTGCGGTCCTTTCGGAGGTTGAATGGGGATGATTTTGGACCGGCAGAAGCGTGCGGAAAGATTCGAGTGGGGGATATCGTGCATGCTGTGGATGGAGAACAAGTCACTTCATTGCAGCAATTGCATGCCGCGTTGGTGAGGAGATTGGGAAAAAGAAGAAAGTTTGTGTTGCTACGTTTTTTGCGCCCTTCAGCAATGAATATCGACTCACACACAGTTTTTAACCAAAGATGTCGAGAAGCTGATGCGGACAAGACAAATTGGTCGGAGATTGACGCACTACTCCGTAGTAATTCACAGATTGCTACACTTGTTCGGCAATTAGCTACGAGGAACCAACTGCTTCAAGAGCAACTCATTGCCAGTCGACTGAAGCAAGAAGAACAGAATATACAGCTCGACCAACTCCATACACTGTACGCGAAAACGCAAGCAGAAGGTCTTCCACTGTTCTCCCTGTCAAAGTCCATTCGTCCATTTTCACGCAAAACTAATTCTACTCAAGTTGGTGATGGTTTAGAAAAACCAATCCCTACCAAAATCCAAACCGAAGTGATCGAAGCTGTCAACGCAGAATATTCTCGGCTACGACAAGAGTTCCAGCTACAGCATTTGCTGGATAAGCGCGAGTTGGAGCAGAAATACGAAGAGAAAGCCCAAAAGCTGGAAGAAGCATCGGCCAAAAAGGTGGAGATGCTAGAGGCAGGCTTTCAACAGGCACTCCAACATTACGTCGACGGCCACCATTGCCCTTACCATTGTCAGACAATTACGAAAGATATTGAAGACTCCACTGGAGTTGTATTACTACAGGGATCAGATTTCCGTGAAAGCAGTGCTAAGCTGGTAACTACAATTACAGACCAAAAGCTGCAACACATCCTGGAATTATTGGCAAAATACGAAGAGATCAAGCACGCCCGAACAGCTAAACTCCAACGCCTAATCACGATTACATTAGACGTTCCCGTGCCGAAGTGAAGATGGCTTTCCGAATTATTGAGATTATGGCGTCATTTTCTCAGTGAAACTAATCTGAAGCGTGACGTTTTCCAGAAAAGAAACGTCTCCACCACCGCTGCAGTGCAACTAGTGCAGTTTCATCAATCTCATCGACGGAAAAGTAGTGGATATCATCAGCTCCAAATGAACCCGACTGTTCCTTTGAACTTGGGGGGCCTTATGACTCACATGATCGAGATAATCTATGAAGAGTTTCTCATTATTGTACTCCGACGAAACGGAGTAGCTTGCCTCTTTCAATTTCTTCTTCATTTGTCCCGAACTGAGGTTCGCTTGTTTCCACTTCGAATGCCTGGTTTGCTCGACAATCTTTCTGGAGAACTAGTTTGGACTCAAGCCGAAAAGTGTCTTGATGTTACTCGTTCTCTCTTGGCTGACATCATCACTATTCACGTTGCTGTAATCCTCTGTGGTTGACCCACGATACCGCAAGAATCGTTTGCGTTTGGTGTCGTTCTGAGGAGGTTCGTCGATCTACCTTCAGATTTGAAGTCGGATACTACAACAGCGTTAATCGTAGAAAGGATAATTGTAGTTGCTAGAATAGCGTAGCCTAGATGCTTCATTGGTTTTTGGTCGGTAGAGTGCAGTGGAGAGAGAAAGAGTGAACAACAATGTCTGAACTATATGTAACAGTGATCTTTCATTTGCGATCTGCGTTGATTATACTAAGGCGAACACTAAGCTTTCTGCTACGAGTATCCGGTGTACAATCCTCACAGAGGCAACGTCATCCAAGACTACATTTGCGTCGACATGCTAGTCAAATACACGCAGAAATTGCCATCGATGATGACATCACTCTAATGTGCAATCGGGTGGATTCACATTAAACAAAGTTTTGCTATTGCGAAGTCTCTAGGATCCACGTGACCATGTGGCTCCAAGGATGTTGCCTGCCGTCAAGTAATGATTGAAAAAATGAATGCACCACCTAGACACACTACAGTGTCATGAGTGAACTCATTCGCTCATCAGATCCCAACATCAGCAAATTTAAACACTTCGTGACCATGCTCAGTGAAGCCACTAGTGAGCTTTTTGGCCACATTTCAGATTTTGTTCATTTGCATAATATTCATCCATACGAATTCGTATCGGTCGTTGTACACTGTAGCAAGTCTCGCAACTTGTTTCGAACCAAAACTATTCTCCATTTCAGCCCGTCATCTATCATTCCACCTAGGTCAAACTGTTCACCTTAATCTAGGAGATCAACATACTCCATCAGAATCTGTTTAATCTTGTCCATGACCTTCTTGGGTAACATTGAGTCCTCCTCGGCACCAGCATCCAGTAGCGATTCTAACAGTTTCCATAGCTCCCGCTTGCGATACATTTGGGCTAAAAGATAAAGGGGTGAACCCAGAACGCATTCTAGAAGCTCCATATAGTGAAGTCGTGTAACATCATCCTGCGGCAGGTCCGTACACTCTCTTATCACGAGATCGATTAGCACTTTGAAGTCGTTCACAAACACTAACGCAGAAGCTGTCTCGTCCACCAGAATATCTCCAAACAACTGTATATAAAAATCGTCAATATCTCAAAATCACACCGTTAAACTGCTTTTTCATACCTGAAGTGCATTCCAGAGATGGACTAGTCTCTCTGTCGGACACGGACATCCGCACGAGTTGATGACGTGCAGTAATGCCCCGCTCAGATGTTCCCTGCCGTCTTTCACATCCCGTAATACTTCGCCCACCAGCACCGAACGTCCACATTTCTTTTCATGATCATGGAATAGTCCCAGACACATGGTCGTCGCTGCAAAGACCTTGGTAGAGCAAGCTCCAAGAAGCCTCAGCATTTTGGTCAGCATCCCCACGTACATGCTGTTCTGAAAAACCTGTGCACAGACGTCGCTATGTGTGGCCAGTAGAACTCTCTCGAGAAAGCCGAGCCACGTGAACAACTGCTCTGCTTGCTTGGCGTCTGTAGCGTCGAGTTCCTCCATTGCCTGGCACGTGGAGCTCACAACCGCTCGAAGTTTATGCGTCTCTTGGGTATTAATTCTCGCAATTGATTCTGATTCTACCATGTCGCAGCAGACGCTGAGAAGTTCAGCTGCGCGAATGCGAAGCCATAATGGGGCGAAGACCACATCGAGCACTAGAGTCCAGAGGTCGCGAGAAGTCTGCGGAGAGGGAGGGTTCCAGACATCTACGGGATTGAAGAGATCAGCGTCCTTGCTG
The DNA here is from genome assembly GCA_008079305.1 of Phytophthora palmivora. Taxonomy (NCBI): domain Eukaryota; phylum Oomycota; class Peronosporomycetes; order Peronosporales; family Peronosporaceae; genus Phytophthora; species Phytophthora palmivora. The sequence continues at coordinate 107,442 of VOQZ01001990.1, forward strand.
TTGCAATTGGTCGGATGCAAACGGAGTTGTCGCTCGATGCGTGTCAGCAGTTCCAAGCTCTCGCTTTGATCCGTGGGCGAGTCCACCTGACCCATCACAACAATTATTGACAATGCCGCGAAATGGCTACATCGTCCTAGCTGGTGTGGTAAACGCTAAGTAGAGTAAAATACACCAATTTAGTCATTTCAATGAAAATCGACTTGACCAGCTAAGTTCGAACTTGCGCGAGAAATTTGCGCTCCCACCTACCACACGTATTATTACCCCTCCAAAGGGCAAAACGGTGTAAACGAGACCAGTTTGTGATTTGCAAGCGAGCGCAGCCTGGCTGCGCTCCTGCCCTGAAATGGTTGGTCAACAACACGAATAGGATAGTGAGCGCAGATAATATACGACAGGTTTTTTTTGCCGATAGCCACTACTCCTTTTGCGAGGCGCGTGAGGCTGTCGGCTTTTTTCTCCCAGAGGAACTTTTGTCCTGCACTTACAAGTGTTACGCTACATTCCCTCTCCGCAAATGGTTCAGACACGTAATGGGTCTGCTACCAATTCACAGGTTATGAGCCCAATAAGTGACTCTCGTGGCTCTCGTCGTTCGGGGACATCCTCGCGCCTCGCTGCTCAACCCAGAACATCCAATCCGCCACTCACGCCTGATGCAGAGCCTGTTGCTACCCTCCACACGAGAAGAAGAATGGATCAACACCCATTGCCCTCGGCAGATGGGACACTCATCCGCGAAGGGGCGATACCGGCACCCCTCAGCCGCCTCGAGGAAAAGCTTGAGCTCCTACTGGCCCAGATCAGCGCTGCCGCCCCCTCATTTTCAAGCGGGAACCGGACTTCCGACGAAGCGGAGTCTGTCGCCGAGCACCAGGAGCCAAGGACGCAGCGCGTCCAGACCCAACAAGTCCTCCATCGTCCAGCACTAGAGGGCGTCTCAGTCGCCAGCGAGCGACCTGCTGTGGCATCAAGAAACCAAGAGACCCACGCAACTGCTGCTACCACAACATCTGCACGGACGCCCACACCACCTGCTAACCTTGCCAAGCCTGCTGACGCTGTTGACGTTACTGAGACCGAGGCCAGCATGGCAGGCCAGCATCGCTGCACGCGATGCATGAACGCAAGTAACCACGTTTCACCCAACGCTCGGCTGACTGATGCGAACTACAAGACGTGGCGTGCTGAGATGTGCACCATACTGGATGCGTCGAACTTGCTGCCTCCGCTACTTCGAGATGAACGCCTCGAAGACCAACGCAACGAAGCTCAGCGCCGTTGTTTTCAGCAGCGGCTGCGTGTAGCGCAGCGAGAACTGGTGATGGCCCTCAGTGAGGATCTTCAGGGACGCTTCTCCAGTGTCATTGAACGGGCTGACCCAATCTTGTTGTGGCGCACACTCGCAGAGCATTTTGACAGCCACCCTGGTGTGAACGTAGTATTTCTTAAGCGAGACATGCTGAATAGGCGTCTCCAGCATGATGAGCGACTGGAAGTTTACATAAAAGAAATCGATGACTTCAAGACACGCCTGCGCCGTGCCAATCAACAGCTTCCTGAAGAAGAGGCTGTATCTATTCTACTATCTAACACGGTGGGTGTGTATCCTGCCGTGGTTAACGAGCACGAGGTGCGTCTCGCCCGCGGCGAGACCATCTCATGGGAGCAGGCGATCGAGCGTCTTCGACTCGCCGAGCATGCACGTCAAGAGGCTGAGCGCCAGCAAGGACACGTTGTTCGGCAAGACGTTGTCTTCGTTGGAAATCGTGGTGGTGATGGTAGAGGTGGTGGACGTCGCAGTACTAGCCACAGCAGAGGCAATCGTCGCAGCCAGCAGCGGACTCGCGATCGCAGTCCGAGTCGCAGCGCGTCACCCAGAGGACGTAACAAGCGCAGGAAGAGTTCCTCGCGCAGCAACAGCATCGCATCTCGTAAGGCCAAGTCCAAATGCAATGCATGTGGGCGCCAAGGACACTGGCGTGGAGATCGCGAGTGCTCAGAGCGCAACAACAATCAAAGCCGTGACGACCGCCAACAACCGCGCAGCTTCGCGGGCATTGTGGTTGTGAAAAGGGTCCAGCCGACCGCGTCGGGTTTGAGTGACCAAGCAGCAGCTGTACTCGCGGTACAGCACTCACACCACACGGCACCCGAGATGATCGAGTGGATTCTCGACAATGGTGCGCAAGCCAGTATTTCCAGCGATCTCTCTTTGTTTACCGAACTGCATGAAGATACGCTGTCTGAATTGAAATTCGCGAATGGCTCAGTGGAGCGCGCTCAAGTAGGAACTATTGCAATGGTGGTTACCAATGACCATAATGGCAAGCAAGAAGAGCGACTTCTTGAGGAGGTCAGCTACTCCAGAAGTGCTCCGTACAACCTGATTTCGCAGACATACTTACAGTTCAAGTGTGGGTTTAAGTTGTCTTGCTCTGACGATCAACTAACTACCTGGCTCACCAAAGACACGTTGAAGCTGCGCTTTGACTATGAGCGAGGGCACTACCGCATGTGGACGATGCGTCCCTCCAAACTTGTGCACATGCACATCCCTGATGCCGCGCGTCAGCGGAAAGAAAAACTCTCGTCACGAACGCAGCTTTGTATTCTGCTTGGTTACAGCAGCAGCACCAACGGATACAAGCTCATGAACTTACGTACTGGATCTGTGACAACGTGCCGAGGAGGAAACATGAGGGCTCATGAACAGTTTACAGTGGACAGCGTCTACGTAGACAGCCTGCTGCAGAATGTTTTTGCGTACGGTGATCATGAATTACCTGAAAATGTCCCGATCATGCCGATCAAGACAACGATGCAGAGCTATCTAGAGCTACCGAAGGATGTTGCCGCGCGGCGCGCGGCCCAGCTAGCAAAGCTGGCCTTGGTTGGAGAGCCTGTGCATCCAGTTGAAGTAGCTCAAGAGCGACCAGCGGTCGCACCAGCTGCCCCAGCGAGAAATCACCCTAGTTCTGTCACTGATTCTCATGCTAATGGAACTGTGGTTCCAGTGGGAGCGAACAAGCATCATAAGCGTCGCCGCCGTGCAGCAGCCGCCGACGACAATTGGGAACCAGTAAGTAAGCGACAACCAGTCCTAGCAAGCACCATTGATGCACCATTACGTCCCAAGCGCCTTCGTAAGCCATCTACTCGCCTGCGTGATTATGTAGTGACAAGTGTACTGGCAGTGGCTAGCGACGACGTGCCGATACCTACAAGTTACAAACAAGCTTCCAGAACCAAGCGATGGTCAGACTGGAAAGCTGCTATGCAAGCCGAGATGGACTCACAGCGCTCACATGGTACCTGGGTTCTCGTGCCGCGCACGGAAGCAAAGGGAAAACGTGTGATTTCATGCAAATGGGTATACGCATTAAAACGTGATGCATCTGGCTGCATCAAGCGCTACAAAGCCAGACTAGTTATTCGGGGTTTCCTGCAGCGCATGGGTGTGGACTACAACGAAACCTATGCGCCTGTCATTCGGTTCGAGACGATACGCTGTGTTATCATCTTCGCACTGCAGCGTGGATGGGACATTCTACAGTTCGATGTCAAGACTGCGTTCTTGTATGGCGACCTCGACGAAGAAGTCTACATGGAGCAGCCGCCGGGCTTCGGGGAGGACTCACCGAACTACGTCTGCCTGCTGAAGAAAAGTCTCTACGGTCTGCGCCAGGCGCCGCGCGTCTGGAACCAGACCCTACACAAGTTTCTTATCAGAATTGGACTTGAACGCCTTGACTCTGACTATGGTCTCTACGCACGAAAAGTGGGAGGTGAAGTGACGTTATTGCTCACAGTCTATGTTGATGACTTGCTCCTGGTAGGACCTACCGACTTGTGTGCTCAAGTCTCGCAGCAGCTTGCTGCCGAGTATGAACTGACAGCTCTTGGTCCAGTTAAGTATCTACTCGGCGTAGAGATTCTCATCGACCGCCAGCGGCGGCACGTCATATATTGCCAGCGGCAATACATTCGCGAAGTGTTGAAACGGTTTCACATGCATGATTGCAACAGCGTTGCAACACCAGAAGCGCTGCGCGCTGAGGTGGTCAAGCCTGACAAGGCTGACTCGTCAACACCGTACCGAGAGCTCGTCGGTGCACTTCAATACTTGGTTTCTGCGTCGAGACCTGACATTGCGCATGCTGTGCGGCATCTCAGCAAGTACCTGTCCTGCTATGATTACACCCATTATGCTATGGCCAAGCGTGTGCTCCGCTACCTAGCTGGTACAGCTAGCCACGGGCTCGTAATGGATATCCCAGCCGGGAACGATGTTAAGCTGGTGTGCTACACTGATGCTGACTACGCTAATGACCCTGACGATCGGAAGAGTGTGAGCGGGTTTGTGACACTCGTGAACGGCAACGTGGTCTCGTATGGATCAAGAAAGCAAGAGATTAATGCACAGAGCACAACCGAAGCCGAGTATATTGCTATGAACGAGGGAACACGTGATCTGCTGTGGTTGACTGGTCTGTGCGATGAACTAAACTGGTTGTTAGCAACACCAGAGCTTCGTGGCGACAACAAGTCATGTATCTATTTAACTGCCAAGCCTGGCAAGCATAGCAAGACCAAACACATAGAGAACAAGTTCCATCTCGTGCGGCATCTGGTTGAAGAAGAGCGTCTCAAGACGCATCATGTGGGCACCAATGACATGATCGCTGATATTATGACCAAGGCTTTACCCGCAGTTAAGTTTTGCCACTGCCGTGAGGCTATGAAGATACTGCGCGTTGGCCGCGAAAAGATTTCACCACTCTCAGTTGAAAAAAAGCAGCGTCAACGCTGAGTGATTGCTCAAGTTGCAGCGCAACTTGAAGAAGCTCCTAGAACGGTATACAGAAAGATATTACCAGCTCGACCGCGTCGAGATGAAATGATCATGATTGAAGTCGCACTTCAACAAGATCAAGTGGGAGTGTGATTTGCAAGCGAGCGCAGCCTGGCTGCGCTCCTGCCCTGAAATGGTTGGTCAACAACACGAATAGGATAGTGAGCGCAGATAATATACGACAGGGTTTTTTTGCCGATAGCCACTACTCCTTTTGCGAGGCGCGTGAGGCTGTCGGCTTTTTTCTCCCAGAGGAACTTTTGTCCTGCACTTACAAGTGTTACGCTACATTCCCTCTCCGCAAATGGTTCAGACACGTAATGGGTCTGCTACCAATTCACAGGTTATGAGCCCAATAAGTGACTCTCGTGGCTCTCGTCGTTCGGGGACATCCTCGCGCCTCGCTGCTCAACCCAGAACATCCAATCCGCCACTCACGCCTGATGCAGAGCCTGTTGCTACCCTCCACACGAGAAGAAGAATGGATCAACACCCATTGCCCTCGGCAGATGGGACACTCATCCGCGAAGGGGCGATACCGGCACCCCTCAGCCGCCTCGAGGAAAAGCTTGAGCTCCTACTGGCCCAGATCAGCGCTGCCGCCCCCTCATTTTCAAGCGGGAACCGGACTTCCGACGAAGCGGAGTCTGTCGCCGAGCACCAGGAGCCAAGGACGCAGCGCGTCCAGACCCAACAAGTCCTCCATCGTCCAGCACTAGAGGGCGTCTCAGTCGCCAGCGAGCGACCTGCTGTGGCATCAAGAAACCAAGAGACCCACGCAACTGCTGCTACCACAACATCTGCACGGACGCCCACACCACCTGCTAACCTTGCCAAGCCTGCTGACGCTGTTGACGTTACTGAGACCGAGGCCAGCATGGCAGGCCAGCATCGCTGCACGCGATGCATGAACGCAAGTAACCACGTTTCACCCAACGCTCGGCTGACTGATGCGAACTACAAGACGTGGCGTGCTGAGATGTGCACCATACTGGATGCGTCGAACTTGCTGCCTCCGCTACTTCGAGATGAACGCCTCGAAGACCAACGCAACGAAGCTCAGCGCCGTTGTTTTCAGCAGCGGCTGCGTGTAGCGCAGCGAGAACTGGTGATGGCCCTCAGTGAGGATCTTCAGGGACGCTTCTCCAGTGTCATTGAACGGGCTGACCCAATCTTGTTGTGGCGCACACTCGCAGAGCATTTTGACAGCCACCCTGGTGTGAACGTAGTATTTCTTAAGCGAGACATGCTGAATAGGCGTCTCCAGCATGATGAGCGACTGGAAGTTTACATAAAAGAAATCGATGACTTCAAGACACGCCTGCGCCGTGCCAATCAACAGCTTCCTGAAGAAGAGGCTGTATCTATTCTACTATCTAACACGGTGGGTGTGTATCCTGCCGTGGTTAACGAGCACGAGGTGCGTCTCGCCCGCGGCGAGACCATCTCATGGGAGCAGGCGATCGAGCGTCTTCGACTCGCCGAGCATGCACGTCAAGAGGCTGAGCGCCAGCAAGGACACGTTGTTCGGCAAGACGTTGTCTTCGTTGGAAATCGTGGTGGTGATGGTAGAGGTGGTGGACGTCGCAGTACTAGCCACAGCAGAGGCAATCGTCGCAGCCAGCAGCGGACTCGCGATCGCAGTCCGAGTCGCAGCGCGTCACCCAGAGGACGTAACAAGCGCAGGAAGAGTTCCTCGCGCAGCAACAGCATCGCATCTCGTAAGGCCAAGTCCAAATGCAATGCATGTGGGCGCCAAGGACACTGGCGTGGAGATCGCGAGTGCTCAGAGCGCAACAACAATCAAAGCCGTGACGACCGCCAACAACCGCGCAGCTTCGCGGGCATTGTGGTTGTGAAAAGGGTCCAGCCGACCGCGTCGGGTTTGAGTGACCAAGCAGCAGCTGTACTCGCGGTACAGCACTCACACCACACGGCACCCGAGATGATCGAGTGGATTCTCGACAATGGTGCGCAAGCCAGTATTTCCAGCGATCTCTCTTTGTTTACCGAACTGCATGAAGATACGCTGTCTGAATTGAAATTCGCGAATGGCTCAGTGGAGCGCGCTCAAGTAGGAACTATTGCAATGGTGGTTACCAATGACCATAATGGCAAGCAAGAAGAGCGACTTCTTGAGGAGGTCAGCTACTCCAGAAGTGCTCCGTACAACCTGATTTCGCAGACATACTTACAGTTCAAGTGTGGGTTTAAGTTGTCTTGCTCTGACGATCAACTAACTACCTGGCTCACCAAAGACACGTTGAAGCTGCGCTTTGACTATGAGCGAGGGCACTACCGCATGTGGACGATGCGTCCCTCCAAACTTGTGCACATGCACATCCCTGATGCCGCGCGTCAGCGGAAAGAAAAACTCTCGTCACGAACGCAGCTTTGTATTCTGCTTGGTTACAGCAGCAGCACCAACGGATACAAGCTCATGAACTTACGTACTGGATCTGTGACAACGTGCCGAGGAGGAAACATGAGGGCTCATGAACAGTTTACAGTGGACAGCGTCTACGTAGACAGCCTGCTGCAGAATGTTTTTGCGTACGGTGATCATGAATTACCTGAAAATGTCCCGATCATGCCGATCAAGACAACGATGCAGAGCTATCTAGAGCTACCGAAGGATGTTGCCGCGCGGCGCGCGGCCCAGCTAGCAAAGCTGGCCTTGGTTGGAGAGCCTGTGCATCCAGTTGAAGTAGCTCAAGAGCGACCAGCGGTCGCACCAGCTGCCCCAGCGAGAAATCACCCTAGTTCTGTCACTGATTCTCATGCTAATGGAACTGTGGTTCCAGTGGGAGCGAACAAGCATCATAAGCGTCGCCGCCGTGCAGCAGCCGCCGACGACAATTGGGAACCAGTAAGTAAGCGACAACCAGTCCTAGCAAGCACCATTGATGCACCATTACGTCCCAAGCGCCTTCGTAAGCCATCTACTCGCCTGCGTGATTATGTAGTGACAAGTGTACTGGCAGTGGCTAGCGACGACGTGCCGATACCTACAAGTTACAAACAAGCTTCCAGAACCAAGCGATGGTCAGACTGGAAAGCTGCTATGCAAGCCGAGATGGACTCACAGCGCTCACATGGTACCTGGGTTCTCGTGCCGCGCACGGAAGCAAAGGGAAAACGTGTGATTTCATGCAAATGGGTATACGCATTAAAACGTGATGCATCTGGCTGCATCAAGCGCTACAAAGCCAGACTAGTTATTCGGGGTTTCCTGCAGCGCATGGGTGTGGACTACAACGAAACCTATGCGCCTGTCATTCGGTTCGAGACGATACGCTGTGTTATCATCTTCGCACTGCAGCGTGGATGGGACATTCTACAGTTCGATGTCAAGACTGCGTTCTTGTATGGCGACCTCGACGAAGAAGTCTACATGGAGCAGCCGCCGGGCTTCGGGGAGGACTCACCGAACTACGTCTGCCTGCTGAAGAAAAGTCTCTACGGTCTGCGCCAGGCGCCGCGCGTCTGGAACCAGACCCTACACAAGTTTCTTATCAGAATTGGACTTGAACGCCTTGACTCTGACTATGGTCTCTACGCACGAAAAGTGGGAGGTGAAGTGACGTTATTGCTCACAGTCTATGTTGATGACTTGCTCCTGGTAGGACCTACCGACTTGTGTGCTCAAGTCTCGCAGCAGCTTGCTGCCGAGTATGAACTGACAGCTCTTGGTCCAGTTAAGTATCTACTCGGCGTAGAGATTCTCATCGACCGCCAGCGGCGGCACGTCATATATTGCCAGCGGCAATACATTCGCGAAGTGTTGAAACGGTTTCACATGCATGATTGCAACAGCGTTGCAACACCAGAAGCGCTGCGCGCTGAGGTGGTCAAGCCTGACAAGGCTGACTCGTCAACACCGTACCGAGAGCTCGTCGGTGCACTTCAATACTTGGTTTCTGCGTCGAGACCTGACATTGCGCATGCTGTGCGGCATCTCAGCAAGTACCTGTCCTGCTATGATTACACCCATTATGCTATGGCCAAGCGTGTGCTCCGCTACCTAGCTGGTACAGCTAGCCACGGGCTCGTAATGGATATCCCAGCCGGGAACGATGTTAAGCTGGTGTGCTACACTGATGCTGACTACGCTAATGACCCTGACGATCGGAAGAGTGTGAGCGGGTTTGTGACACTCGTGAACGGCAACGTGGTCTCGTATGGATCAAGAAAGCAAGAGATTAATGCACAGAGCACAACCGAAGCCGAGTATATTGCTATGAACGAGGGAACACGTGATCTGCTGTGGTTGACTGGTCTGTGCGATGAACTAAACTGGTTGTTAGCAACACCAGAGCTTCGTGGCGACAACAAGTCATGTATCTATTTAACTGCCAAGCCTGGCAAGCATAGCAAGACCAAACACATAGAGAACAAGTTCCATCTCGTGCGGCATCTGGTTGAAGAAGAGCGTCTCAAGACGCATCATGTGGGCACCAATGACATGATCGCTGATATTATGACCAAGGCTTTACCCGCAGTTAAGTTTTGCCACTGCCGTGAGGCTATGAAGATACTGCGCGTTGGCCGCGAAAAGATTTCACCACTCTCAGTTGAAAAAAAGCAGCGTCAACGCTGAGTGATTGCTCAAGTTGCAGCGCAACTTGAAGAAGCTCCTAGAACGGTATACAGAAAGATATTACCAGCTCGACCGCGTCGAGATGAAATGATCATGATTGAAGTCGCACTTCAACAAGATCAAGTGGGAGTGTGATTTGCAAGCGAGCGCAGCCTGGCTGCGCTCCTGCCCTGAAATGGTTGGTCAACAACACGAATAGGATAGTGAGCGCAGATAATATACGACAGGGTTTTTTTGCCGATAGCCACTACTCCTTTTGCGAGGCGCGTGAGGCTGTCGGCTTTTTTCTCCCAGAGGAACTTTTGTCCTGCACTTACAAGTGTTACGCTACATTCCCTCTCCGCAAATGGTTCAGACACGTAATGGGTCTGCTACCAATTCACACAGTTTAGTTCAAATTTAAACGGAGCTCACATATTTTGAATGTAACGGGTTTACATGAGGAGTATCCCTGATAGGGTAACGCCTCCGGAAGTAGATATACTTCTGAGAGTATTCGTTTGGTGAACACTTGGTGTGGGTTACATCACTGCCACGTAAGTTGGGTGGCTGAGGGCCAACCAATAGCTCTTGACTTACCTTTTATACATATTGTGACGGGGTCACACGAGCACCTTGCTTAGAGGAAGCGTGCTATTAAGAGTATACAAACTCTAAGTGAACGGCAGTTCACTAGTCCCTGGTCTTAGGGGACTTAATAGCCAGTTTAGCGTAAGTTTTAGACTGATTTATTTATAGTTAATTAGGTCCATTTGGCCTGTAATACAAATTACTTATTAACTATAATTTATCCTAATTATGCATATAAAAGGTAGGTCAAATATCATTGGTTGGCCCTCAGCCACCTAGACCTACGTGGCAGTAGTGTGGTCCACACCATAGTGTGGTCCACACTACTCCAACAGAGTATTAAAACAAATACCCACAGAAGTATATCTACTTCTAAAGGCGGTACCCTTTCTAGGGTACCCCTTTCATGTAACCCCGTTACATCCTCCCCCACTTAGGTTGGAAACACCCCCAACCGATGAGGAGCTAGAAAGAGAGCTCCGCTCTCTTTCCTGTCCTTTGTCGATACCCATCGACGAGCCACTGTTGTGGCTTTAAGGCTTTCATTCAGCCTTTTCGCGCGCTCTAGGCACCCCGAGGTTTCCACGTCAACCTCCTTCAAGATGCCTAAGAAGGCAAGCACCCGCGGCGCTTCGGCGCCTTCTAAGTCTAAGACCGCGAGGTCGAAGACTGCTAAGGCCAAGTCGAAAGACAAGGCCGCTCCGCGCAAGGAAGTCCGCAAGGCGGCTTCCGAGGCAGGCAGCAAGCGCACCGCTGCTGCTGCCGGACAAGAAGGGAATTCGCGACGCAGTCGCTCGCGCTCCCTGTCACCCGACGATAGGCCGAATCCTCGGTTCACCTATCGGGACCACAGTCCTGGGTCAGAGTCCCCGGAGTTTAACATCCCTATAATCACGGGATCAGAGTCTGACGGGGACTCTCCTGGATCCGCTAAGGATCCATCTTCTTCTCAGGATGCTCCTTCACAGGAAGCTCCTCCACGGGACGCTCCTGCTGATGATGCTGAATCATCTGAGGCAAAGGCAGCTTCGACGAGCTCGCCTGCCAAGAACCTTACCTTAGCCGAAGGTAAGGCTCGAGCCCAAGCTGCGAAAGCAGCTTCTTCAAAACGGGCTGATGAGGGAGCTGCTGCTGCTAAGAAGCGCGCGTCCCCTGGCTCTCCTACGTCAGAGCCTTCAATCGCAAAGGGATTCAAATCCCTGTTCGACTCCTCAGACGAGGAGGAAGAGGAGGGGGCTATCTCGGAGCCCCAAGAGATCTCCAATGATCTCGATGAGCAGCAGGAGCGCTATCAAGCTGCTCAACTGCAAGGCACTCCTGTGCCTCCCACGCCGGTGTATCCTCGTGGATACTACCCACCGGATGCGGGGTCCGGGTCTCCAATGTTCTTGGAGCACCTCAAGTCCCCTCGTGGCCTTAACCATGGGCGCACTTCGCGTGGCGCCTATGAGCGTGCCTTGGTTCAAGACGAACCACTCTTTGCCAACGACATTGAGGCCGCTAGGTGTGTGCTGCTTGCACCACACCGAATTCCTCTCAAGGAATTCACTAGTCTCCGTAAGAAACCGGAAGACCGTGGTGGGCTCTTCCCCATCTGGGGGTACCCTTGGGTACAACCCGAGAACACCACAACCCAGACCCAGGCAGAAGACCTGTTCTGGAGATGGGTTTCTCTGAAGAACTTTACAGTTCAGGAGTTAAAAGAACTCCGAGAAGATCGCCTGCTGTCCTATGTCTTGGACCAGCGAGATCTTCGCATTGAGTTTGCCCACTTAATCGCTAAGCGGCAACACCACTCCGTTATGGAGGGACTTAGACAGCAGTCTAAGTCCAGCGCTCAAGATGAGCGCGGGTACGGTTCCGTCAACCCAGGGACCGTACACCGTAAGGCGGCTAAGAAGCCGCGGACTACTTACGCCCCGGCTGTTGCAGATCCCAAATCTCAACAGCCTTCGGGCAGTCAACCCGGAGTCGGTCTTCCGGCTCCCACGAGTTCTGTGACGAGGGGTAACCCCGCCACTTCACTAGCAGCTGGCGCTTCCCAGAGCGCCGCCGCTCTGGGACGACCCGCTCCACATGGTAGTGGAGCTCGCCGTTCCGATCAAGGAGGGCAGGAGGAGCTCTCGCACGCGTTTGAATACGAGGCTCCTTCTCAGCCGTATCCTTCTGGACCCTCAACTTCGGGTCGGGACTCTGTGGGGTCCCTATTAAGCGACGAGGTCCGTCAGCTTCGGGATCGCGTTTATGCGATCGAGATAGCCCTTGGGCTTGGACCTGGTGGTCAGGCTGCCTCTCAGGCTGGCAAGCCGGGGACCCTTGAGGTCCTTCGTCAGGATTTGGACGCTCTTGGTTGTGAGACTCATGAGCTCCATGGGCGTGTTGACCGCCGAGCTCCGGCTGCCGCCGTAAAGGAGCTCCGTCGAGGCTTAGACGTTCTAAGCCATGAGGTGCATGGTCGGATGCCCTCTTATGAGCCGCAGGGGTACTCGTACCACTCGGCTTATGGGTATAGCTCTTACCCGAGCTCTTCCCATTCGGTACCGTCATACCCTTCGTATGACTCGCGTGGGTACCAGTCTGTATATCATTCGCAGGCTTCGACACCAACAACTCCGGTTGTCCAGAGAGCTCAGCCTCGTTTCGAGGAGGTGAGTTCTCACCTTGGTCTTCCTCCGTCCGAGAAGGAAGACCCAGCGGATCGTGATACCGCTTAAGACGCCCCACGTAGAACGTCGGGTGCGTCGCCATTGACTTTGGGAGGTCAATGGTATACGCCACGCCATGTCTGGCCAGGACCGCAAAGGGTCCAATGAAGCGGTGCTTCAACTTGTTGCTCCCTACGGAGCTAACCAAGTTTATAGGTAAATTCTTAGTATCTAAAAGTACTAATTCACCTTGTTTAAAAACAGTTAAATTTCCTCTTCCTTTCTTATCTGAGTACTCTTTCTGTTTGTCTTGGGCCGATGCCATTGCATCTCTAACCCGGCTGATCAATGTCAGCCTGTTGTCTGTAAACGACGACAACTGTCTCCTTAGAGACTCTGGCCCGATCTCCGAGACCTGGGAGGAAAAGGCTTTCCGAGCCTCTCCCCCACTTACGATGGAGGCCACGGTGCCTCCCCGCAAGGTTAGCGGCACCTGAGGGTGTCGTAACCCGTTCAGATAGAACGGGGTAAACCACGTTGATGCGTGTACCGCATTGTTGAGTGCAAACTCAACCATAGGAAGCTGATCCGACCAGGATCGAGGTGCTTCCGCACAGATACTACGCAGAGTATCTTCGAGCATGCGGTTGACGCGCTCCGTCTGACCATCCGTCTGCGGATGGTACGCAGTTGACATCGTCAACTTAGTTCCCAACAATTGGAACAGGGTGTCCCAGAACGCACCCGTGAAACGCGGGTCTCTGTCCGAGACTATGGTCTCTGGTAGACCATGATAGCGAAACACGCTATCTAGGAACAGCTGTGCAGCTTGTTTCCCGGTGACCTTGTCACGTACCGGAGCAAGATGCACCATCTTGCTCAAACGGCAGACAAACACCAACATGCCGGTGTTGCCCTTGTCATCGGCCGGCAGGCCAAAGACGAAGTCGAGACTCATCGACTTCCAGCAGTCTGCTGGTACAGATAGGCTCTGCAGTGGAGCCGAGGCGTGGCCCGAAGGCTTCACCCTCTGACATGTTTCACATGTCTTGACATAGTGTGCCTTTACGTGCGGGGCCACCAAAATGTCTGAGAGACCATTTGGTAGGTCTTCTCCCGGCCAAGATGGCCACTTATCGGCGCATCATGCGCCTCTAGAAGTATGTCATACTTCAGATCCTCGTCGTTTGGAACGACAACCCGAGGAGGATCTCTAGGGTCTACTCTGTAATGGAGTAACCCATCGGCCAGCTCATAACGATGGAGCTGCGCCCGCTGTCGAGGCGAAAGCCTGTCGACTTTGGCGTCCTTGCCATCGGACAAGAACTGCACCAGTGGCGTGTAGTTCTCGTCCTCCTGATACGCTAAGCGTATCCGATCGTATAGATCTGTCGTGACCCGACTGACATGAGCTAACTCATAGTCAGGTCGACGCGACAATGCATCGGCAAGCACGTTGAGCTTGCCCGGCTTGTATTCAACGCGGAAGTTGTATTCCGCGAAGAATGACAGCCACCTCGCCATCCGCTGTGACAGATGCGGCGAGTTGGTGGCAGTCCGCAAGGACGCGTGATCAGTATAGATCACAAAGGGCCTCGTGCCCAAGAGGTGAACTCTAAACTTGACAAGAGCGTACTTCATTGCAAGTAGCTCCTTGTCATGAACGGGATAGTTCCGTTCGGCAGCCTTCAACTGCCTGGACTGGAAGGAGATGACACGTTCGTGTCCTTCATCGTCCTTCTGCAACAGCGCACAGCCTATTGCATAGTCAGAAGCGTCACAGAAGACGCTAAATGGCTTGTTTTCGTCCGGCAAGGCCAGGACTGGCGCTTGCTGTAAGCTCGCCTTGATGCTGTCAAAAGCATCCTGGCGCTGTTGCTCCCAGACCCAGTCGGCATCTTTCTTTAAGAGATCCGACAAGGGTCGAGCTAGTTCAGCGTACCGTGCGCTGTACTTGTGAAGATAGTTGGCTAAGCCTAACCACTTCCGGAGGTCCTTCTGCGACCTCGGGGTCGGCCAAGCCGCTATGGCCTTGACTTTCCCTGGATCGGCGCGTACGCCGACCCTGCTGACAAAGCAGCCGAGGACTTTTATCTCCTCAGCCGCAAAGACGCACTTGTCGATGTTGACATAGAGCTTGTTAGCTCTCATGACCTCAAACACTCGACGGAGGTGCTTCAAATGCACCTCCATAGCCGTCTGGCCGCCTTCGGCACGGCTATGGACGAATATATCGTCGAAGTACGTCTGAGCGAACGTACGCAATGGTCTAAACAATTGTGTGACCAAGCGATTGAATGTCGCTGGGGCATTCGATAGCCCCTGTGGCATCACTAGCCACTCCCAGAGCATCCCACTCGGGGTGCTCACTGCGGTGAGAGGAATGTCACTCTCCCGCATCAGGATCTGGTAGTATCCGTCTACCAGATCCAGGGCACTGTACAGCGTACAGCCCGACATGTTGTTCAGCAACACATCCTTGCGAGGGATCGGCGTCTGTGCCGGTACCGTCGCATTGTTCAGCTTGTTGTAAGCATGAACCAGACGCCACTTCCCGTTCGGTTTCCGAACGCAGAAGGTCGGCGTCGAGTGCGGGGACTTCGACTCCCGCACCATGCCCGACTTCGCCTTCTCGGCGAAGAAGGCATCTATGACCTCGCACTGTTCGCGAGGTAGAGGCCACTGCCTCGTGACACAGTACTTTGTGCCAGGCACGAGATCAATCTCGTGCCGAACTCCCCGATCCGGCGGGAGTTGGGATGGTGGGTGCTTCGACACCACATCCGAGCGCGTTGCACGCTGCTTCGTGAACCCCTCCAGGCTATCCTCGTCCATTACGGAGGAAGAGTTCAAATCTTCAGGAGACGTCTCCGGCTTCAGGAGCACCATCTCCGCAATCTCTCCGGCCTTCAACTCGGCCAGGAAGTCCTTTATGGACAATTCCTCGAGGTTCAGCAGTGCTGACACCTCTGGCAGTGCCTCCAGATGGACGGCACCTGCCCTAACTTGACGACCGGACACGCCGTCGAAGACATGGCATTGCTCTTCGACCGGTCGTGCCGGTGGAGTCTCAGACTCCGAGTGTGGTACTTGGTTACCCACACGGGAGGTGCTCAACGACACCTCCGCACTCGTACTGGTTTTCTTGACCCGGCGTGGAACTCTGTTACCCACGCTAGAGACGCATATTGCGCTCTCGATCTTCTCGGTCTCTTCGACCTCGTGTGGAACAATGTTACCCACACCGGAGACGCCCTCAGCGCCCTCCCCAGCAGCCTCAGCTGCTTGCGGACCTATGTTACCCGCTTGCGGAACTACGTTACCCGCCTGTGGACCTATGTTACCCACTTGTGGACCTATGTTACCCACACAGGAGACGCCTACAGCGCTCTCCCCAGCAGTCTCTGCTGCTTGCGGACCTAAGTTACCCGCCTGGTCAGTGCCGTCCGGCACTGCCACAGTCGAAGCCCATACGGCGCGACGACTCTCAGCGTTGGGACTTGCCGTCGTGGCAATCCCACACGCTTGGCAATGAGCCTTGGTCTCACGACCGGTTGCGAGGCTCATCGCAACACCTTCGTTGGAGTCCGTGACTCCCAGTACTTCTTCGGGCGCATAAGCGCCTTGGCGACCATCTCTGGCGCCCCAGTCCCGGACAGAGGTGGGAACATTACTCACCAAAGCTCTGTCGGAGACTGCGGGCCGGCTAGCCCCAATGGCTTTGCCGCGCCAATCGATCCAGGGCTCGTGCTTTTCGAGCCACGGCATGCCCAGGATCAAGTCGTACTTGTCCATGTCTAGGACAAGGAACGACTCCGTGCTGTCAAAGTCTTCAAACTTTACAGCCAGGTCCATACGGACCCCAGGTACGTTAACCACCGTACCATCGGCCAGTCTCACAGAGACCTGGCCCCTGCCTTTGCTTTCTCGCAAAGCATCGGCATACTTGTCGCCATTCCGCGCGACCGTCTGGCGTCGAGCAAAGTTCGTCGACGCCCCAGAGTCAATCAGGACTCTAAAGGGATCTCCATATCCCCGTACACTCGCGTGTACCACGAGCAGTCCGCCGCTGCTCTTTCTCGTCTCGAGAGCACCCAGGCTCTCAGGGGCTAAGCCTCCATGGCGTGCGCCGTCGCACTCCTACCATGGGGACTTAGATCTTCCCCAGTAGGGCGCCCCGCCCCTACTGGTGACCCCAGTTCCCCTGGCTCTTGGATCGTGGTTTCTGCCACGGGCCCTCGAGCCTCTAGGTTTGGAAGGGAACTTCCTTTGCCCTCCCGCAGGGCAGGCACGTTGCATGTGCCCGAGCTTCCCACATCCGTAGCAACGGATGGAGCTCTGTACGGCCGTACCCAGTTCCATGGGTACCGGCCCGGTGCTAGCTCCAGCTGCTGGAGCTCCTTGCACTGCGCCTGACGACGCATTGTGGCCTTGCCACACCGACGTAGGAGTACGAGCCTGTCGGTGGCTGTACTCCTCTTGGAGGGCGATCTGGATCGCTTCCTCCATAGTGTTCGCATGCACGCGGAACAACTGTGTGCGGGATGGGCCCACCTTCAGGCCATCCATGAACACTGTCACCTTGATGTGTTCAGGTAGGGGGTTCCCCACCAGAGATGCTGCGAGTACTCGCATCTCCTGGATGTACTCATGCAGCTCACGCTTCCCTTGTTTACAGGCAAGGAAGCGCGAGCGCTGGCGATACTCATAGTTCGCCGGAAGGAAGGCGGTTCTAAGCTGTTGACACAGCTGAACCCAGGTTGTAAAACAACCCGGCGTTGTCGCTTCGCGCGTGTACGCCCAGGTCCTTGCCCGACCTCCTAGGTTGGGCAGGGCGAAAGCGACCCGAAGTCGCTCGGTCGAGATTAGAGCCGCGTCCATCGCGAGCTCAACCTCTCTGACCCAGAAGTGGAGGTTCTCTCCCTCCTTTCCCTCATAAGGGTTAACCTTAAGCCTCAACGGCTTAGGTTGGGCTGGCTTCATCTCAGCCACGGGGGTCTGCAGCCCCTGTACGTGGGCGATAAGCCCTCTCTCGTACGTGTCGAACGCCTCGATGCGTTCGACCTGCTCGGCCGGCGTAGCAGCCGCCAAGCTTCGGAGGGCAAAGATGCCCACCATCTTTCGGACCGACTCAAACTGAGAGTCGGTCAAATGAGGGAACTCCCCTCTATCCATCCTGGCTTACCTTGTAGGAGCCACTGAGGATTCAGGTAGTCAATCTACCCGCGTAGGCGTGGATTGACTACAAGTGCTACCAAGTGTGACGGGGTCACACGAGCACCTTGCTTAGAGGAAGCGTGCTATTAAGAGTATACAAACTCTAAGTGAACGGCAGTTCACTAGTCCCTGGTCTTAGGGGACTTAATAGCCAGTTTAGAGTAGATTTTAGACTGATTTATTTATAGTTAATTAGGTCCATTTGGCCTGTAATACAAACTCCTAATTAACTATACTTTAAGCTAATTATGCATATAAAAGGTAGGTTTAAAACTATTGGTTGGCCCCCAGCCACCGAACCTACGTGGCAGTAGTGTGGCTCACACCACAGTGTGGTCCACATCACTCCATCAGAGTATTAAGACAAATACTCACAGAAGTATATCTACTTCTAAAGGCGGTACCCTTTCTAGGGTACCCCTTTCATGTAACCCCGTTACACTGTGGATGCTCTGATTCCGAGACTAGTCAACAAAGCTGCCAGTGCCATCAACTGGAGTGTGTTGATGGTGAAAACCACCGCAACGGAAGGTGGAGAAAGATTAAATCTACCTTTAAACGAGGAGGGAAGTGCAGTTATGAAGAGGGAGGCGAGATCACACCGCTTGAGGCAGAAGAACTTGCTCGAGTAATCAATTTCTCCTTCCAGCTTGACCATACCATCGTTCCCTAAAATTCGGTACCTTCATCACTGAACGGTTCCGTTGCAGTGAAGTAAAAATTATTAGTTAACCAAGCGTACGACATAAGGCTAGATATTGTGAACAGTTCGGGTGTTACGAACTAGGGACTGAGTATATCGTACGATTTTGATTACTTTTCAATACCACCTCTCTAAATGCAATTAATCCCTTTAACCCCCCTACGCCCAAACGCTGGATATGACAACATGATACATGTTGTATTATGTTATACAACATGTTTATAGTAGGGATTGGCTCAAAAAATGAGTAAAATATAGTGAAATCAAGTATAATCAAATCCCGAAAATAAAAAGTCGACCTTCCCGATGCACAGGGTTAAGTAGGGCATGTGCAGAGTACAACCTAGATAAAAAGGTCGGTCGACCACCTTTCTCCGAATCAGTGGCTGGGGTCATTCCAAGAAAAGGTGGGTAGAAGAAAAGCGAGGATGCCCCCTCCCCAAGTTTGCGCCGACGAGAAACCAGCAGCGAGCGCCAGTGTTTCGCACTACACCTGGAGGGGAGGACCCCCGCCGAGAGAGAACGGTTGATGAAGGAGCACGCAGCCTTCTTGGCCGGGAACCAAGAACACGACGTAGACTTTGGTGATGACATCCCGCTGCAACCAGCACGCATTCCTCGCATGAAACCGGTACCCACAGGCAAGGACGTGGCCTACCTGCGGGCTCAGAAGCGAACAATCTCGGAGCAGAGGCACGCAGTGGCTGCGAAGACCTTAGCAGGATCTGGAAGGAAGACGTTAAACCGACGGAAGGCGAAATCAGTGCATGAGGAGTTCGTGTCGGAGGAGGAGAGCGATGATGAAGAAGAGGACCAGGACTACGAAGACGAAGGTCATGGGGGGGAAGAGGAGTTGGAGGAGGTACCACCTAAGGTGGGGAAGGGCAAGGCGATGGCGAAACTTAAGTCCAAGCCGAGGAAGACTCGAAACCCAACTGCCGCACAGCTTGCCGAGGAATCAAAAGAGAAGCGCCGCGCTGCTGCTGTACAACGTTGTATTGCATCTGCAGCAGCAGAGGTGGAAGGTGTAGCGGAGTACACAGCAGCGCGGAAGAGAGTGGAAGGTGAAAAGAAGAAAAAAGTGGAAACTAGGATGGCCAACCGCAAAGCAGATCGTCCGTCATGTGGTACGAAGCCCAAAATACGGAATGTTCAAGCCGGAAACGAGAGCTCCGGTCGTCCTGAGATTCCACCTCCAGTGTCACCAAGGTATGCCTTATCACACGTTGCCTTGTACAACATGTACTAACACGTGATGTTGTCTAATATGTAGTATTGTACAGCATGAAGAAAATACGACATCTCCACAGGCAGTTGATACTGCATCTCCACACGACATCAGGTAGAACATGACGGGATATCCACCATGCTACCTTATACAGCATATGATGTATACATCGTGCTTTATCGTACTAATGTTACTATGGTATACTGTATGACCAGCTGTTCGAGCCAGCAAGCTGAAACAACAAATGATGAACCCGCGAATACGGAGACGTTGCCTGAATACGAGGTGTTGGATTCTGATTCCGATGACACGGAAACCGAACTTTGCTTCTACGACGACGATGAGGAGCTACAACGCGTTCGTGTAGCCACGCGTGCTGAAAGAATATCACGTGGGTACGAAAGTGATGAAGCAGGAGATGAAATTGCAGATGATCAAGAGGTTGGAGATGGCGATAGTGAAGCTGAACAAGAAACATACGAAGATAATTCTGCACGGGACTTGTTTGGAGATAATGTTGACAGCTCTGCTGCGCCATCAGTTCCTGATGCTGCGGAAGTTGTTCGTGGTTGGCATAACATTGAGAAAGACGAGATGGTCGCGTTCGCGCAAGATGAAACTAACATGACTGCAATGCGATTGAGCGGGTGGGAATATGGTAAAAGAATTTTTATGCCTCATGTGATGTTGGCATATCCACCATGAAGTGACACAACATGCTGTACATTATATCCTGCAGATCCAACTCTTTTTCCACCTGCGAAAAAATACCCAGGTTTGTTTGCTGGATCGTATGGAACCACAAATGAAGTTCTAGCTTTGGCGGACTCGCCTTTGAAACTGTTCTTATTTTTCATGCCGAAACAATTCTGAAAAATAGTCGCTCGTGAGTCGAATCGATATTTTGTACAGAATTTGACAGCGCGCGTGGACAAGATGTACACTAAGCAGAGAACTCCCGGAAAGGTGTCGAGAGAAGAATATATGAATCGTGAGGCAAAAAAGGATGATATCGAGCCGCATGAGATTTGCACGTGCTGGGACTGCTGATGGCGCGCATGCTCAGCCCTCAACGCAGACGATTTCGCGATCATTGGCAGACAGAAGGGATAGGAGCTGTACCTCGCGGTACTTTCAATGACTTTATGCCCCGCCATCGGTTCGAGCACATTATGGCAAACTTGCACTTTACAAACAACGCTGATGCTCAAGCGGCCTTGGATAGGGCGTGGAAGGTTCGCTCAGTGATTGAAACACTACAAGAGACGTTTCCTCGGGGATACAAGACGCCTCCCGTTATTTCCTTTGACGAAGGCATCATTCCTTCGAGGAATCGCAACAATCCGACCCGTCAGTACCTCAAGGCAAAGCCTCACAAGTGGGGTACCAAGCTATTCTTGACGTGTTGTGCAGATACAGCTTACTGTATGAGGTACGCACTGTGGGTCCTCATGGACCCGCATTATTTTGGCTTATGTAAACATGTTGTATGTGCCACCATATAACTTGCTGTATGTACAACATGTAGACTTGAAGTGTATTGTGGAAAGGCACAACATGCGGCTGAAGTTGGCAACGTACCAATGAATCAGCGTTCAGCTGACCCAAATACTGGGCCTTCTGCAGTAATCCGTAATCTCGAAGCTGTTCTACCTTCCCCCCAGGACAATGTTTACCACCTTGTGGTTACAGACAGATTCTACACGTCAGTCCAACTTGCTTTCCAGTTGCTACATCGAAATGTTTATTCTATTGGAACAATAACTGGAGACAAACTTGGATATCCAGTGGAGATTGTGGAAAAGAATCGTGATCGACCTAAGCGCATTGAACATGGTGCTGTTCGGATGGCCGTTGCTCGAAACTGTAGTTTGATGACTGGGCTGGTTTGGTGGGACCGGAAGCCCGTTCAGTTCCTTGGAACTGGATCCAGCAGAACGATGGAAACGTGCAGGAGACGTACAAAGGGTACGCGCGGAAGGCGACATGTGATACCCTGCCCATCCATGGTGAGGGACTATCATCGCTGGATGGGTGGGGTTGATATACATGATCAACTTCGGCTACAGCGCTACTCACTGCAACTACAGACCTGGTGTAAAAATACTACAAGGCAATCTTCATGGGGTTAGTTGACGTTGCAATCGTCAACGCCTATATCGTGTTTCGAGAATCGCAAAAACGATGTGATGCCAGACCTTCGTCGCATGCCTAGTTTTTGTTGGAATTACACGCACAGCTACTGCAGCTGACATCAGGAGATTTTACTGAGCAGGTAAGTCATCATGTTGTATATTGAACATGTTGTCTATCGGTTTCAGTCTCAGCAGTCCGATACATGATGTATGTGGCACACGCTGTCTGTCACTGCTAACGAATAGAATTCTCCAACGCAGGTTATTGACAATACGGGTGGCGACGATCTCTTAGCACCACTGTCAGCGGATCACGAACCGTTTGAGAGTCCGGACTGGCAAGTCGTCAAAGACGGTATTCGAAAGCGGCGGCAGAGGCAATGTAAGGTCTGTTCAATCCTCAAGCGTAAGGTTGGAGAGCGCCGTACGAGCAAGTACTATTGCGCTGTTGTAGCAAATCTGATAAAGCGAGGTACGCGCATACTCATTAGCCGCTAATTGATAGCTCGTTCTAACGGATGTAAGTGGCAGGTTATATCTGTGCAACAAGGCGTGGAAGCATTTTCCGGGAAACTCGATGACATGCTTCCAGATTTGGCACAACCGATGGGAGAACGGGACCAAGCGTCCGCGCCCGCGCTGTGGGCGTGATATTCAAACTCGAGCTGCTGGAACAGGGGGTGGAAAGAAGCGCAAGCATCGCGGTCCAGATGAAGAAGAGGGGGACGCAGAAGTAGATGCCGAGTACGAAGAAGTGGATGAGCAGGAGGAAGACGACCAGGACGAGGAAGATGGATTAGAAGGACAGCTGGGTGACCAAGATCAGGTTAGTGATGCAGAGTAGAGTAAAATGAGCTGCTTATGTATGTATGAATTTGTCGAGTCAACTCAGTTCCGACTTCTATACCCTACTCGTCAGCATCCTTGTTTTCAGTGACCAGTCTCTTGATAAAAAGGCCAAGTCCATATCCTGTCAAACTCGTTATCATCGTGTATTATACAGCGTCCACAACGTCGCCAAGCTGTATATACATCATGGACTAGGATTTGACGAAAGATGGCGTGTCGCGTTTTTCAGAAAAAGACATCGAACCTAAACGAGAACATAGTGAAATCATGTGTCCGGTGTCTCTAACACGCTGTAGCATACAACATTTTAAATACCCTAAAATGTCCGAAAAAGGCTTGGGCGTAGGGGGGTTAAATGGAAAACAGCCAATAATAAATGAAAAGCAGTCAAAATGACAAATAGCCGTTTAAAGAATGAAAAAAATCCGCACTCTACACCATCACTTCACCAATCTACCTATTAAACAGGTACAACTACGAAAGCTTCGACTCATCCTTCTCATCCTTCAAGTCTTGATAGATTATATCTTTCACTGTGGTAGACATAATGCAGGTGGGATCTGCGCTGACAACCAGACCAGATACAGTACAGCTACGAACAGGCTTTTGACTATAGGGCGCTGGTGGTCTTACGACGCCCAGTTTGACGACACCAAGTAGAGGACCTACTTCTTACACCGGAGTTGCTTGTGTGGGAGGACCAGGTAGGCCCAGCGGAGCTGGTGGTCTTGATGTTCAGACCAACCCACCTCGTGGAGACGCATGAGTAAATGCACGCCAATACTCCCGGCCGCAGCGATCGCGAGTAGACTTACGGTTACAAAGTCGAACGTCTGCACACTGTGACTAGCTACACTGAAAAGAAATCCATCTAAGTACATGTAGCAGAATGTTTTCCCAAGTTGTCATCGTGCGACCATACTGTTCAAAACGCAATTCGGCAAAACATGTTTGAATTGAATGAAAATACTTCCTTCATCCAGCAGGTAATGTACGTGTTGCTTTCTCAGGGATTGAATTGGCCCCTCCAGCGAGGGTTTGCATCCTTGAACGAGAAGAAGTAATTCTGCCACAGCTTGTATGCTGATGTATGTCCGCCATTAGACTTCCATTGGTTTTTGCTGACACTCAGCGTCAGAGCAGTGTATACGTCGTCAGGAGTGAGTTTTCTCTTCATTAATTCCTGGGCAATCTTCTCTGAGTAGAGGTAATGTGAATTACTCTTCAGTTTTGCCACAAGCCTCGCGTTCTTAAACCTCGCGATCGTGTTCGAGCTGAGCTTCGTAATGGCATTTGTGAGTGCGTTTCTCTCTTCCCCATCGGTGTCGATAGTATTTTCTGTCCTTACGCCCCCTCGAAGGACTCGCCCATTGGTGATTTCCACTTGAGTCGGGTTCTCGGAAGCGCGCAACTTGATAGTTGATCCCGATACAGCGTTGATAGTGGTGAGCAGGGCGACGGCAGCCAGAAGAAGGACGAAGCAGGTACGCATGGCTGGAAACTACACAACACTGGTCAGACAGGTACTGCAATGAAAACGAGTCGATCTTTCTTGAACAATTGTGAAGTGAAATGTTCCGTGAGGACTAGCAAAAATCTTGTGATTGCCAGCATTACGGTTTTACATGATAGGGTAGGTGCACCGCGTAAAAACCGTTAAAAATCAAATCCCATGAAGCGCTTTCTTTGGTCGCATTTGATGCATCATCTTCAGCAATGTCAATTGATCAAAGTCCATTGTTCTGGATTGTCAGTGCCATGATATGCATACATTGCACACTATGCCGCTTTACATGTATTATGTTTGGTGAAAATTTTCCCTCCGTTTTACAATGCTCCGAAATAAAACCAGTAATAACTCGTAGCCTATCTGCATCGTCGATACGATAATGCATGGTACTGAACTCGATACGATAATGCATGGTACTGAACTCTTGTCGTCGTCACATTGACAAAACTTGAACATATCTGTTAGTGTAGGAGTCCTATTAATAACTTAAGTCACACACACGTTTAATGTCTATCAAGTCAAATCTCATGAATAAAACATGTGATGTATAGATGTAGGTAATCTACTGTATACGTCCTTATAGGACTCCTACAAAGCATTCACCGGCAAATCGGGAAAGATGGGAACGATAAAGCATTCGAATTTCAATGCGACAGGGCATTGATGTGTTGTTAGCAGCTGAGGATTATAAGCTCTGCCATCAGATAACTTTCTCTCGATACAATTCCAGAATGCAACCAGCAGTTTCTTATGAGGCCTTTGCTAATATGCTATGTGCCCGGGATTATTGAGACTCTTCGATTTACCATCACCGTGTAGCAACACATGCTTCGAGCAGCTTTTCCTCACGGATGCTAACTTTCACATCCAGTATATGTACCATTTGTGCATCAATTTCGTTCACCATCATTTTTGTAATCTCTACTGACATAGACAGATGCCGACTTGCTGTGTAGATTTGTCTGTGCGTTACATGTGCATTCACGAGATTTGACTTCTGGCACAACACGACGTTGTTTTTCTCTTCTTTTCCATTTGAACCTATTAACCCTTTAGAGGTCATAGGGTGCATTTTGCCCCCCTTGGTTACAGTTCATGAAGCCCCCATCAAACGGTCATCAAGTGGGGCATTTTGCTCCCTTTGGCAGAAGTTCAACTGGACATCTCCTTCTGTAATTACGACCGATCGTATCATCCTCTGGAATCTTTAATTTACGCGATGTGTCAAACATCATGGAAAAATATGCACTTAAGTACGAACAATATCGAGATTGCGTCAGCAAACACTGCTTTAAGTACGTAATTTTGGTGACGCCCAAGCGTAATGTGACACCTTTGAGTGGATCTCCTGTCTCTGAACTCAGGACTTCTACAAATGTTTCTATACTAAAACTAAGTCATTTGCCTACCTGTAATAGCACAGCAATCATGGCCACATCGTTCACTTTTGAAGATGATAAGGAGCTTGTGCAGCAAGCGCGCACCTATGTCGATGTAGGTACAAGGATCGCGTGGGCTAATGTGGCCCAGCGTATGCAGCGCACTGGTCATAATGCGAAGTCATTGCAGGAGCGACTGCGAACATTGAAGAAGGCGTGGGGCAATGATATCCGGCTATTCTCTCCAAGCTTCTACGCCAAGATCGAGTTCTCTATTTGTGTACCCCAGTAGTTAGCGTATTCGCCTTTGTCGATAAGTACCATATAGAACAAGATCCCCAAAAACGTCATGACTTCATCTAGTGTAAACGTTGTCCCGACTGCGATGCTGTTCTGACGAGCATAGCTATTCGTCTCACCAACAGCCTGCTGCCAGAACGAAACAGGAACGTACGCGAAAAAACTTGACGATGCGGAGTGCTGAAAGATATGCTTGAATTCTGGTCGCAACCGTGTCTTCGTAGATCCGTCAGCATGTTGATACAGATCTGTGGGAGCGTCACACTTTGCTTCAGGCTCGAAACGGATGCTTTTGATAGCCACTACCTCTGCTAGTGAGGCAGGAAGTTCAACCGGTGGCTCGTAGGACTCCATGTACTCCTCAAGGATGTCGGTGTCGTCATCGACACGGACGTCCTCGCCATCAGCAACAGCGCCCAAGCGGCCCCATCCAACACCAGTAGAACGCTCGTGTAAAGCACGATAGTTTGTGTTGCCTCGCTGCACGGCGCAAAGAGCCAGGGTTTCCACGTGGTTTTGGAACTGCGAATCCAACCAGTTTATCTGGAACAACGACTGCTTCAATACTCGGCAAACTCTTCCAACCAGGTACGCACTCCCAGCGCCAACGTATTTCTTCTTCTGCGTAATAAATCCTTCCTTCGCAGGAGCAAATGCAACGAGTGTGTCTACATACATAGACAACACTGACGGTAACGGGTTTTTCTTGGTACGTCGAGTAGCAGAGTCTTTGGTTGTCGGTGCTTCAAATGCTGTGGCTGTAGGGCTCATCGTAGCTAGTGATTCCTCCTCACCAGGCACTACCGTTGAATGGGTTGCCAGTGCGACATCGGCTGGAATTGACGGCAGGGGTCTCGTAGTGGCAGCAGGCCCCCGTTCTTCAACACCTGCTAATGTGGGTGTTGGCGAGGAGGCTTCATCAACAGAGGCTTCTTCAGTCAAGACTTGATCAAGACTCCTCCTGGAGGGGGCCTTGCGTTTAGAAGCTACGGAGACCGGTTCTGTTTGGCGGCTTCGTTTGACGCCTGGCTGTGGATTGGCTTGTTTTTTACGCTTTTGGGCGGCCTCGTTTCCGCGTAGCAGGCCCACCGGTATTCGCTTCTTGGTCTAGCCCGGCTGTGCTGGCTGGGTTCTGCTGTGCCGTCAGCATGCAGGTCATATCATCGCCTGCCGTTGGTGCTTCAGAGTGAGTATCGGTGACGACAATGACAGCGTTCTCTGCGTCGCGACTTGCCTCGGATCCTTGCCGACACGTTGCCATCTCAAGTGACGCCTCCAGTTTCTTGCGGGATTGGATTGTGTCAAAATGCGAAACGCATTGCGTCTGTCGACTATCTATAAAGTTGTACAAGGTCAAATTCAATAGAATATCACAGTAAAGTATCCTTTTATATAATTTCAAAAGCAAGGTGATGGAATTTCAAGATTCCATACTGAAACCAAGTCATATACCACATTCATTACTAAAACATAGTGCACAACTGGCTTCCACGTCCAAACACGGAAGTGCTGTAGCCTTGTTGATAACTACATCTACGCCGCAAATATTATGCTCCTAGCTACACCCTACATAAGCTTAGACGAGGAAGTGCAGTGGCAGCGAACACGGTGTCCGAGGCCCAGCTCACCAGTTGAAGCGGTGCCGTAAGGAATAGAGCGGGACTCGTAATTTATCATGTATCCACCTCTGCCTGTCTCTGGTTTTTGTGCATTACGTGAACAAGCTGATTCACAGCTTGGCCAATGAAAAAATTCGCCGTCAACTTTGCTCATCGATACAAAAATATCAGCCAATGAAAAAAATGCTAAAAAATATTGAAGAGAGTACCGTGGGTTATGAAGGGGGGTGTTTTGCCCCCCTTCATCTCCCAATCTACAGCTGTGTAGAAAGGCTCTGATCAGGCAAGTACCGTGCTTTATGAAGGGGGGCAAAATGCCCCACTTGATTTCTTAACATGCTAACTTTGTATACCATAGTAGCCAAAGAGAATATGCTGTGTTCGCGAAAGGGTTAACATGTAGTGAATTAGGGCATCTCCACAGGTGGTGACTACTAATAAAACTAAACCTAAAGTACCGGCATCCTCCGTTCTTTACTGATGGTCGCTTATAACTGACAGTGGATTATAGGCAATCAGACCACGTTATAGCCATCCTCCACTTTTAACTGACAACACAAAAACTGGGGCAGATCTGTCACATCCCAATCCTCGAGATGCTGGCCACGAGCAGACGGGCTGGCATCACGGCCACCGAGAAGCTAGCAGTGCTTGACGCTTGGGAGCAGCGCGGCAACATTGGTGCTGTTATACAGGCGTTCTACAGCGAACTAAACGAACATGCGAGAGAGCAACGTCGTAAGCTTATCTATCAGTGGAGAAAGAAGCGCAGCGACATCGAACTAGCATGTCAGACGGCACGCGGGCGCGCCAAAAAGAAAGCTCGTCAGAGCGGTACAGGTACCGTCCTCTCCCCTGAAGCAGAGCACGAGCTAGTATGGCGAAGCGGTTCTGCGAAATCGCAAGATCGCAGGGGTCTTCTTGCACACTGCGCCCGAACTGCCGACTAACGGAGGGGGTACTTCGATCTTCCGTGAAGTTACTTGATCTCACCTTGTGTACCCGTCGGTGGGACTAGATCGCTCCTCGGGTGATCTCGATAGACGCGCTTGTTGTCGATCTTGCGGTCTGACAGGACAGAGGGAGAGGTGGCAGCAGCGGGGATACTTCTACTCGCTGCGCCGTGTAGTTATCGAGCTTCGATCTTGGGTGTCTTAGGTTGATCTTGATCCCAGACATTGTCGATTTTAGCTCGGGGGCGTCTTGTGATCGGTGTGTGACCTTTATCCAATACTTCCAATACGTGCTTGCCGCTTCCTATAGCGGGGTCTTGAGATTTGAGGGTTGACGAACGTCCAGCCAAGCAATCTGGGCGTAGGGGTTCTACTTAGTGTCGATCTTGATCTTGCGTGACGTCAGGAGGGCCAATCTTGTTTATCCCTACCCGGAATAGCGTAGATGAAGGAAGACTTGTGTAGTAGAAGGTAAAAACAACTCTAAATTAATGGTTAATATCCTATGCTTCCCATCTGTGGCTATCCGTACCGCACTGGCTCCATAATACCTATAATAAAGCTAAAATCGATATTACCTGCCAAGATCGATATCTCGTGGGTACAATCCGTTTTGGCCGGGATGATGGCGCACACATTCACTTGGTCACTATAGTGAATGTCACTATATCGAGAATTACTATCAGGAGGGATTGCTCTTGATCTCGATTGATGCGACGAGATCGAAGTCGGAAAACTTCTTATCTGCTTCACCACAACCGTCCTCTGCACGAGTGACTGAAGCACAACTGCTTTCGCTCGCTGCATCGCATCTTCTTCCAAACGATCATCCTCCATGGTTCAAGATCAAGACTCTACTCCCACTTCTGCTCCAAGATCGACGTCTTCGCTGGACCAGCTGGACATACTTGCGATTGCGGCCACTACGGTCGATCCTGACCCCCCTTCTTCTCCTTCGTCTCGGCCCGTTTCCTCGTGTCCCGAATGTTGTCGATTGTCTTCAGCACCGACGGCACACGTTCATCGACCTCACCTAGATCTGCAGGCCATTCGGGCCTCCTTCCAGGACATCCTGTCTTCTCTCCGGGGTGTGGAGAACGCCATCAATCAAGAGTCGATCTTCCGGCAGCTGCAAGATGGCCACGAAGAACTCCAACATGCCCACACGGATTCCATCCACCACCTGGGCGATCTTCATCGTAATTTGGGTCACTTGCGATCCCAAGCCAAGCCGTTCGCCAAGTTTTGCCAGGATCGATACTGATTGAGGAGCTGGAGAACTCCAACATACAGCTGGTGGAGAGCAGATCGGCTGTCGAAGAGCTTGAAGAGAAGCTGGACAAAGTCGCTAAGCTCCGCGGTGATTACAGTGAGCTGCAAGCCACTTCCAAGAGCACGATCTTGTGTCCGGAAGAAGAGATCGACACTCCGAAACGCCAGGTCCAGAATCTCCAAGCTCAGCTGGCGGCGTTAACCAGTCACCCCAATCTGGGTTCCCCACCTCCACCTGCACTCGCTCGACTTCTATTAAACCAAGATCAGGAACTGGCAGCTGCTCGTCAACGTGACCAGACCCAAGATCAGTCGTTATTGGACGTCCGTCAGCGCTTGAAAGACAGAGATCAAGAATTGTCTACGGCTCAGCAGCGATGTCAAGCCCTGGAGCGGTCAGAAGCTTCACTAGAAGCGGCGGCTCTCCAGCTCCAGCGTCAAATCAGTGCGCAAGATCGACGTATCACCCGGCTTCAGGAGGAACCGCTACCAGTTCCGGACAGACTGCCATGCAGCCCAATCTGAACGAGATCAGGCGGTAGCGAAGGCAACCGCCACATCCGAGCGTTTTGACAAAGCTCGTGCCGAACTTCGCGCTCGTGGGAATCATGTTGACTCTATAAGGGCTAACATCTCCCGCTTATAGCAGCAAGTTGCTGATCTTCAAACCGCCCGATCTCAAGTCGATCACCAGTTCGTGAGCCAGAAGCGGGAGCTTGCTGCCCTACGGGTCGAGCATGTTGCTCTATAAGGACGCCTATATACGATTCTGGGCTGTAGCCCGTTCTCTAAATCAAGACGTCACTCTTCCGACTCCTGCGAGTCTGACACGTCCTCGATCTGGGTCGGAATCGTCCCGAACCCGATCTCACAAGACCCGACGGCTTGATCTTTCATCCTCCAATTCTCCTGATGATCTTCCCGACCCTGAGGATCAAGATCCCGAAGTTTCTGAACCTGAGTTCTCCGATCTTCCTCAAGAGTCCGAGATCGAGCAAGAAGGCGGCTCTCCTGAAGGTGATGCGGACAATCCCGAGATGTTAGCTGCCTTAGCTAAATCTCGTTCGAATCTCCGTCGATCTAAACCATCTGATGGATATTTGGGTGCATCGGCAACTGCCGGCCATCCCATCGACTTGGGTGGCGAAGGAAGTGATCATACTCCCTCTGACGATCTACCTGAACAGTCTCCAGACATTGATACACCCGCTGATGACCCCGATTCTATTCCTGGTGACGGTGATCTTGCGTCTGGTACGAGTAAGGCGCTTCCCGATATCCTACAATCCTCCGAGGCCATTATCCTGACTCCAGCCCTCCCCAAATTTCCAAGATCAGAGTGGATTCCCAGTTTTATTACCAGACGTCTTTTTCGCTCGACAGACGTCTTTCCTTGGGATGCTAATCGCGTGAGTGATCTGAGCATCTCCACTTTGAACACACAGGTGATAAGCCACCTTCTGCTCGGCGTTTCTGAATGACTGTTTCCCTACGTGGCCCCATCTGCAACACCCTCTCGGATCGAGATCGAAATTTTTATTACGGGGCCTGCTGTGGATGCCTTGATGTCTCTTAATCCTCCGCCTTGGGCATCTTTGGAGTCCACCGAGGGACCTCTTTCCTTCATGGTTGATTTTATGCCTCCTGGCTTTTGTGAGAAATACCTGGAGTATGCGGAGAAGCATCTTCAGGGGCTCTGGGAGTCCAGTCGTTTCCTGCCGGTCTCGGAAGACATGTGCGTCGCAGATGCAGCTCTGTCGGCCTACCACGAGAGTTGTCGCCAGCGTCGGTCTCGGGCTGGAGCCGCCTGGAAACAGTTTCTGTTTCGTCATCGCATCCTTGCCCTGCGTCAGCAGTACTGCGACCTGGATGTCTTGGTGGACCCTTTCTTCCTGCATTTCCCCAAGCCACGTCATCCCAAGATCTGGTATCCGGATGTGTCTGCTGCGTCGCTTGAGGATGCGCTGTCAGTTGTTAATCTTGCGGAGCCTTGGTGTCTACAATATCGCCGATCTTCTGCGGATCACCCAGTGACGCGTATTCCTCGTCTCCAGGACAAGTTTGTCAACGTACCATCTGCTCAGCCCACTTCTAACACAGCAGTGCTATAATCTTGATTAATCCATTTTCTTCCTCGTGATTTCCTTCTTCTTATACATTGTTTTTGAGGAATCGACGCCCTCGATCTTTGTGGCATATGGCCATCTAGTCGGTTTTACATGTATCATATTCACTACCGTCCATCTGATCTACCGCCGTCCGGTAGAACCTTCACCTGTTCCTTCGTGATATGACCAGCTCACTTCACGATCTCGTCTCCTTATGGCTCCTCATATGATTGCATGACTTCGAATCGGTTTGGATTCGTTCGATCTCGCAAATAGTCATACAACAAAGCTCCACAATTAAGATTGCCTTCGTCTACCCATGTCGGTTCGTCATATCCTTTCCAGTGTACCAAAAATTCGCGTAATGGACGCTCATATCGCGTACGCTTCCCGGATCACATGTCTACGATCTTTTTGACTTCGTATTCGTCGGTATCCAGATCTCGTACCCAGCTATCTTCCGGCAATAAGGCTTCATCGAAATCAAAACAATCTTGATCTTGTATTGTCAATCTCGTCTTGGGATGGTCCGGAAATTGTCGCACGGATTTGATCTTAGAGACATGCATCACCGGGAAGAGTCGATATTCTGTACCGGCGATCTCCAGACGTACTGCGTGTTCATCCACCAGTTCCAACACACGGAAAGGGCCATGCCACATATGCGCCAACTTGCGCGCATATCCCTCCTTAACTCGATCTAGGTATAACCACACTTGAGTTCCAACTTCGATCCTGTGTGGTAAGACAGTTTCATTGTGTCAATCTGCCCTTTCTTGGATCGCATCTCGTAGTTTCTCATTAACCTGCTCACGTGCTTGCTGATATTGCTTCTCGATACGGTATCGCCACCGACGGGGTTCACGATCTCGTCTTCGCGTTGATCCTAATGGTATCATTGCTTTCAGCGTAGATCGAGGATCCCAGCCGTGCAGGAGATAGAACGGGGTATCTCCTCGCACGCGATCTTGGGCCGTATTGAGCGCGAAGGTGAGGCGCTCCGCATATTCGTCCCAATCTCGCTGATCGATATCTTTAACATACATCTTGACTACGCGAGTCAACGTTCCCACCATCCGCTCGGTTGTACCGTTTGCTTGCGGGCGGTATACCATTGTTGCTCGCTGTCTCTGTCCCACGATTTTGTTGAACGATCTGAAGAAGTCAGACATAAAACCGGGTTCTCGGTCATGTCGGATAGCCTCGCTTGCACCGTACCGGAGGAAAACACATTCCTCGTAGTTCTCAGCGACAATCTGAGCTGTCCTTGATGCGCTAGCTTTCGCGATCACATATCCAGTGGATAAATCGATCCAGATCAGCAACTCGGTGTTTCCTTTATACGATCTTGGTAATGACGGTATGTGATCCATGCCGATAATCTGGAACGGGTATGTAGCTTATAAATTACCAGGTGATTCTCCCTGGATCGTAGGCCGTCCCTTTCCTGTCTCGCAGTCTATGCACTGACCCACGTAGCGTTGTACACTCTGATATAATCCGCGCCAGCGGAAGTGAGCTCTGATCTTGTGATACGTCCGTCCAATACCTTGGTGGCCATCTTCCAGACTCGAATGATAGTGGTGCATAAGATCGTTTTGCAATGTTTCAGGTACTACGAGCTTGGCCACAAGATCGCGATCTTCGTTGGACTGCTTGGTCGGCGGAAAATAAAACAACAACCCTGATTCATCTGTCTCATAGCGATCTGCGATCTTAGCGCAGCTTTTCGCTTCAGTCGAAGTAAGATCTTGTACACCCCCTCGCAGGTAAGCTTTAAGATCGACGATCCATTTCTCCTCGTCTTGAGCTCGGCTAATACGCTCCATCCTTAATCTTTGCACAATCTCTTCTTGTAACACCTGAGGTCGACACTTCTTACGCGATTTTGTGACAGCAGCGATCTTGACTGTAGCTGCATCATCCTTGGCTATTAGCAACTCATCCAATCTATTGAGAGTCATAAGATCTTGGCGCTCTCCTTCCGTGACAATTACCACTCCACTTTCGCGACGTAGTGCGGCACTCGCCAGATTGTCTGCGCTTTGATTCCAATCTCGCTTCATGTGTAGGAACTCATGGTTAGACCAGGATCGGAGACGTTCCATTGCTTGCTGCCGTAACAGCGTTAACCCTGGGGCCTTGCACTCAATCTCGCCTCTCATTTGTCTGATCACCAAGTTTGAGTCACCGCAGATGATCAGACGTCCCCTGTCCATATCTGACAGGAGATCGAGACACAGGAGTAGACCATGGTACTCGGCTTCATTCACGGTAAGATCGAGCTTGTACTTCGATGCTGCTGAGATCACTGTCCATTCCGGTAAGCTCCACACAATTCCACTGTATGCTCCTCCACTTCGTTTCACACGGGCTGATCCATCAAAGCTAACAACTAGTAATCTCTCGTTTGGCTCCACTGTTGGAGGTGGCATAGAGATCACTTGTCGCGGTTGTTTCCTGGGCGTGATCGAAATCAAGATCGAGTCCACTTCCTTGCGGGGCGTAATACTTGCCGCGATCACGCCTAAGATCTCGTCCTCCCCTCTGGTACATTTGACGATCTGGAGGGTCCAGCTTGATAGAAGTGCAGCCCACCGTCCTAACCGTCCTTGCAATCCAGATGAGTGAAGTAACCACGTCAATGTGGAGTGGCGCGTAAATACTTTAATCGATCTTGTC
Source organism: Phytophthora palmivora (assembly GCA_008079305.1). Classification (NCBI taxonomy): domain Eukaryota; phylum Oomycota; class Peronosporomycetes; order Peronosporales; family Peronosporaceae; genus Phytophthora; species Phytophthora palmivora. Next base: position 142,070 of record VOQZ01001990.1, read on the forward strand.
ACAAGTTGATTATAGCAGATATCTAGTATCCTGAGCACAGTCAGTACTTCTTTGTCGACTATACCGTAGTTGATCTCATTCGGCTTGAGTGTGCGACTAGTGAAAGTCACTGGCTTGTATATTCCATCGTGTTCTTGCATCAGAGCAGCTGAGATCACCCACTTGCTGGCGTATACCACCACCACCGGTTGTCTATCTACATCGAAGATCGGAGCAGTCACGATCTCGTTCTTCAATATGGTGAACGCTGTCCTAGCCTCAGTCCACCTGCCATCCTCTTCTGCCACGACACCCTCATCGTCCCCAGTCGATTTTACCTTCCGAGCGATCTCGTAGAAATCCGCTTCACGTAGTTCGTACAGAACTGATGCGTAGATCGCAAAATCTTCAATAAATCGGCTGTAGTAGTTGAGACTCCCCAAAAATGATTGCATCGATCTTAGGTTGGTGGGGAATGGTAATTCTTGTAGAGCTGACAAATCCTTTGGATGGGTCTCCATACATTCAGCTGATACACGATGACCTAGATAATCCACCTTTTGCCGACCACAGAAACTCTTGGCGACACTGATGGATAGGTTCCACTCGTCACAGGAATCCAACAGCTTTTCCACCTTTTCGCATAGCGACTCCCACGATCTTCCAGTTACCAGTATGTCGTCGATGTAAGTTCGACGTCCCAACACTGACTTATTTCTTTCTAGATCAGGTTCTCCTGTCTCAAATACGCCCTTTCGGTCAGATCGGTCTTGATCTTGGGTCACCTTCAAGAATCCATATAATGCATTGTCTAGGAGTCTCTGGTAGATCTGGGGAGCATTTTTAAGTCCGAACGGCATTCGATTCCACTCGAACAGCCCAACTGGAGTAATAAATGCCGAGATCGATCGGGCTCGGTCCGTCATGGTCACTACCCAGAAACCACTGGCCATATCCAAGGAACAATACCATAGAACTTTGTCGAGATCATCTAGCAAATCATTGATCAGAGGCATGGGATACACCATGATCTTTGTCAGGCTATTAACCAGGCGGTAGTCGATGCACAGCCGGATGTCGATCCCATTCTTCTTGATGATCACCAACTATGGGTGACGCCCAAGGAGAGGTCGAGTGTCGGACCATCCGAGCAGATAGTAATCCCTTGATTAGTTGATACAACTTTTCGCGGAATTGTATCGCAACTTTGCGACAACGTTGAGCGACTGGCTTTGCATTTCCCACATCTATGTCACATACCACCCCCTTCGCCGCTGGTGGTAAGGCATTGCCCTTTCCGATGAGAAGGTGCCTCCGCTTCCAGATAGTCTGCACGAGACATTCGATCTCCTCCTGGGTGTTGATATTGGCATCACCTATTTGTAGATCTTCGATCTTGACTTCCTCCGTGGTCGCAGTTTCTTCTGGTAGCACAGCCATATGATCTTCCACATCCTCTGCGAATAGAGTTCCACCTACCTTTATACAGACTTCCTCATCCATTGTAGGATCGCCTATGTCTGCCTCGTCCTTGGTGCGAAGATTACCGCTGTTATCAGGATCGATCTTGCCTTGGTCAGATGTACATTTGCTTGACGGTAGGCTCGCGTCCTCGTTCCCTGCGATCTCAACATTCTGGATGACTTTTGCCGGTCGTCGTAAGATCGCAGTTGGTGTTACGTACTCGGGACGTTCCACCGCTGGCTCGGTGGTCTGCTCGTTGATATCCACTTCACTGATCTCGTCCGTAGTTGCCTGATACGCAAGATTTTGCCATTCGGTGTACCTCCTGGATCCTACGGATACATATCCTGGACTTCGGGGAATTCGATCTCCACTCAACCACATCGCGACTCTCGATCCTTCGTAGAGAGTTAGTGCACGATCACTTATGTTGGTTACCGGTAGATAACGCGTCCTTCCTGGTCCGACTGTGATCGTTGGCACCCATCGATCTCCTCTGGTGACCCATAACTTATACTGGTTTGACGTTTGATCGCGCAGCCTGATCTCGGCCGTCTGTCCAACATCGATCCAGTAGTGATCGACCTTGTCACCGTAAAGGGGACGCCTACCAGCCATCTGAAGGCGGACTTCGTCAGGCAGACATATTGTCCCATCTGCGAGATCGAGGCGGATACCCGCTGGCACCATGAAGTCCATTCCTAGTATCAGATCTTGACCTCCCGTGGGCGGACCTACCCATGCATCAAAGAAGTACACCAGCGATCCTGCCAGCGTGATCTTGAGACGAGTGCGTCCCTCGGTCTTATATGGAGACCGTCCAACACCTTCACATTCCAACGTTTGGCTCTCGTCGACCTGGCACCCTACCTTACGAGCAAAGGTGGCATCCAGTATGGATACCTCGGCGCCACTGGCGAACCGCAAAGTTGCCTTTTTGTTGTTGATCTTCCCCATAGCCTTAGATTGTTTGAACTTCTTGTCTGGTACATGATACTTCCAGTAGCCTCGCGATTCCCCAGGGGGATCTCAAGAGCCATCATCACACTCGATCTTGCATATTCATCGATCTGGCGTAGACTTGACAATGTAGCGGTGGATTTCTCCAGAAGATCACATGTATTGTCGATCGGATCGATCAGTTGCTTAACTGTTGCCTCCGATTGTTTCTCGACGTATGTATAAATGCAATAGCTAGAATGCTCGTCTCGTACCGGTTTCAAACCCGGCGAGCGTCCTAATTTAACATCTTCTCCGCCGTCTCTGGCAACATACCGGCGTGCTTGGTAGGATTGTGCCATTGTCGGATCAAGTTGTAAAATTCCTCCATGGTACACTTTTCTGCTTCGTAGATGTCACCGCATGCCTTGCATATGAATAGGCAGCGATCCGAGGGGTGTCCTTTGCTACCGCACTTTTCACACGTTAGACGTCCCCAGCACCCAAGATCGCTATGTTTGCGCGACCCACAGTGTGAGGTTCGCTTAGGTGGCGAACCTATATCATGTCGATCTTGTTGTGCACGATTGTTTCCGACCTCCGAGCGACTGCGATCTTGATTTCTTTGATCTTAATCTTGCTTCCCTTCATTGAGTCCAGGTACTGCGAGGTAGACACGACGTAATCCTGCTTCGCCATCCGATCCACTGGCGTCCTCTTCGGACTCGCTGCTATCTGAGATCGTCTTGACAGCTTTGACAGCTCGAGTTGAAGCGGACGGAGCTGTTGCATTGTTGTTTTTCTGACGGGGCTTAATTGATTCCTTTACCGCCTTGCTCTGTCACGCTTTCGCTCGTTGCCGAGATCGAAGTGCTTCGTCCAAGGTGTCAGCATCTGGGATTCGTAATAAAGCCAGGTGATCGGCAAGATCGCGGTCATCGAGAGTTTCAATGAGGTGTTCCACATGCTCTCGTCGAACTTCCGCAGGTCCATCCTTGATCTGGAGGCGGGCCCTGAGCCCTGCCACATTGAGCCGATACAAATACTCCAGCGGAGATTCGTCCGATCTCTTGCGCGCGTCGTAATATTGCCTCGCGACTGACACTCCTCGTCCACAATATTGAACTTGGAAGCTGCTGAGCAGATCCTTCCAGGTACTGCGTGTTGTGCGACTAAGCTGTCGGTACCAGTTTTGGGTCGTAGAGTGGCGCGGAAATCTTCACACCACTCGCCAGTAGTAGATCCGGAGTCCAAGCGATTAGATCAAGCTTGAGTGCGTCCCTCGGTCTTATATGGAGACCGTCCAACACCTTCACATTCCAACGTTTGGCTCTCGTCGACCTGGCACCCTACCTTACGAGCAAAGGTGGCATCCAGTATGGATACCTCGGCGCCACTGGCGAACCGCAAAGTTGCCTTTTTGTTGTTGATCTTCCCCATAGCCTTAGATTGTTTGAACTTCTTGTCTGGTACATGATACTTCCAGTAGCCTCGCGATTCCCCAGGGGGGATCTCAAGAGCCATCATCACACTCGATCTTGCATATTCATCGATCTGGCGTAGACTTGACAATGTAGCGGTGGATTTCTCCAGAAGATCACATGTATTGTCGATCGGATCGATCAGTTGCTTAACTGTTGCCTCCGATTGTTTCTCGACGTATGTATAAATGCAATAGCTAGAATGCTCGTCTCGTACCGGTTTCAAACCCGGCGAGCGTCCTAATTTAACATCTTCTCCGCCGTCTCTGGCAACATACCGGCGTGCTTGGTAGGATTGTGCCATTGTCGGATCAAGTTGTAAAATTCCTCCATGGTACACTTTTCTGCTTCGTAGATGTCACCGCATGCCTTGCATATGAATAGGCAGCGATCCGAGGGGTGTCCTTTGCTACCGCACTTTTCACACGTTAGACGTCCCCAGCACCCAAGATCGCTATGTTTGCGCGACCCACAGTGTGAGGTTCGCTTAGGTGGCGAACCTATATCATGTCGATCTTGTTGTGCACGATTGTTTCCGACCTCCGAGCGACTGCGATCTTGATTTCTTTGATCTTAATCTTGCTTCCCTTCATTGAGTCCAGGTACTGCGAGGTAGACACGACGTAATCCTGCTTCGCCATCCGATCCACTGGCGTCCTCTTCGGACTCGCTGCTATCTGAGATCGTCTTGACAGCTTTGACAGCTCGAGTTGAAGCGGACGGAGCTGTTGCATTGTTGTTTTTTCTGACGGGGCTTAATTGATTCCTTTACCGCCTTGCTCTGTCACGCTTTCGCTCGTTGCCGAGATCGAAGTGCTTCGTCCAAGGTGTCAGCATCTGGGATTCGTAATAAAGCCAGGTGATCGGCAAGATCGCGGTCATCGAGAGTTTCAATGAGGTGTTCCACATGCTCTCGTCGAACTTCCGCAGGTCCATCCTTGATCTGGAGGCGGGCCCTGAGCCCTGCCACATTGAGCCGATACAAATACTCCAGCGGAGATTCGTCCGATCTCTTGCGCGCGTCGTAATATTGCCTCGCGACTGACACTCCTCGTCCACAATATTGAACTTGGAAGCTGCTGAGCAGATCCTTCCAGGTACTGCGTGTTGTGCGACTAAGCTGTCGGTACCAGTTTTGGGTCGTAGAGTGGCGCGGAAATCTTCACACCACTCGCCAGTAGTAGATCCGGAGTCCAAGCGATTAGATCAAGCTTGGATCCGGCGGCCTAGATCTGGATCTGGCCTTGTCGTAATTCCTTTCGTGTTGTTCTTCCCCTACTGGAGGTCCTTTGATTGCTTGGCGCTTCCTATAGCGCGATCGGATCGTTGAGAAACCGAAGATCTACCGGCTAAGCAATTCATACCGGGATCTTGGATCTGCACTTAGGGTAAGATACTAGGAGGTTGGATCTAGCCAATATATTATCTAGATATTATCAACCACCCTAGATCTATACACCTAACTCGCTATTAATACCGTAGGGCCAATGTAGTTCCCGTTTCCAGGCGCGTAGCGAAGCACTTGTGTCGTACGATGCAAATTCGGTTCTGATTTAATGTTGAGACCTATCCCATCCTGTATCCTATCCTTAACGCCACATCGACTGATTACGCTATCCTGATTCTTGTCCTTTCTTGTCCTCACCATCATGGCAGTCGACGTCTTTGCAGATCACCTTGGATCTGGACCATAAACATTAGATCACTAGTCGCAATGTTGTGATCTGGACTACTGCTCCACCAATATCGTAATCATGCTCCATAATATCCAGATCACACGTCTCCCGAGTCAGATCATGCCTTAATAGGCTTAGATCACGCTGATCCAACTCCAGATCGGCTAGATCTCCTTGATCTCCTTGATCTAGGGTTCCCATGCATGATCCAGTGGCAATACTTCGTGATAATCGTAATCACAACGTATCCGAGCTTATTCCATGCTTGTTAATCCCTCAATAATCATCCAGCTTTGTCATAATATCTCTAGGTCCCAGATCACTCGGATCCGCCTATAGATCTAGGTCCACCAGCCTTGATCCAAGTTCCCTGAATGGGGCCTGATATGCGAACCGATCTAGTCTTCACAGATGTAGACTATAGCCTAGATCCAGACATCTAGGCTTAGATCACCAGTTTCCACAGTGTATATAGACATACTGCCGCACCCATCTTGCAATCACGCAAGTCCCACATCATCCATATCCATGTGTGATCCTTCCAACCTTTCGGATCTGGGTATGTATGTAGATCGTACGCCAATCCATCCATCACGTCCCACCCCAGGTGTCACTAATCTCCATCAGTCTTATCCATCAGCTGGATCCATAACCAGATCCACCCACATCAGCTCGTCATCTACTCCCATCACATCACGTCAGGTCCGATCACGTCCAAATCGGATCTTTCCTGGATATTCCGATGTCCAATCTATCTAATCCACTTCACCACAGATTCCCGGCGATTAAGGTGCGGATCAGCCAGATTTGCACGTATGGCTTCGATCCCGAGATACCAAGCCACTTCGTCAGTCCGTTTGGGGAAGTGGAGGAAAAATGGATCTAGGAGCAGATCCAGATCACACCACCCTTCGATCATGGCTTGGATCAGTGTGAGCAACATGCGCTACCACCTATTGCTGGCGTGAGATCTTCGATTGTTACGCTGTTTAGCGAAGGATTCCAGCCACGGCGATTGCGAGATCATGGCCGCAGTGATCGGGAACTTGTGGGTCGATTCCCAGTACGCAAACAGCTCCAACGCTTCGAAATCACGGTATTGGCGAACGAAGATCCCAAGTCGACCACCGACATCAGCGTCGAAAGAGATCGGAGGCAAGGTGTTCCGGATCACCCGCCATGGCTCCGCCGCCTGTAATGCCTTCTTCCTCCCCCCCATCGGATCCAGATCCGACTTCAATCACTTCACCCAATGGTTGATTGGAAGCAACATCTTGGGAGGGCGAGTTTGAAGCTTGATCTGGGGAAGGTGGCCTTCCTCCGGTAGATCCTCTGCCCAGATCGAACTCGGATTCGTCCTCCCCGTCCATAGATTCGTCGTCCGCCTCGAGAGGGACGGATCGCTTCTTCTGGGGCCGCGATGGGGTAGACGAGGTGGATCTGCTGCGAGATCGTTTAGATTTCGAGACATCAGCGTCCTTATCCTCACTACCCGAAGTCTCCGCGGAAGGAGAGCGTGGGATCCCTCCTGCGGGCTGATCAGTGTCGGATCCAGGATCCAGAGTAATTGGGTCTGAGGAGGAAGCGCTCCGATCGTGGCCGAGATTGACGTGAGGCGTTGGAAGGCAGCGGTGTATTCATGACGGATGGCATCCCATTCACGGACCACTTTGCCTAGATCCCGGGAGAGCGTACGGATCGGAGCCTGGTTCTCAGTAATGGTACGCTCCCGATCTGCATAAGCCTTCTGGGCTACCTCCACATCATGACGCGCACGGGTTATATCGCCCTCCAGCGTCTGCAACCGAGCCTTATCCGAGGCCGATCCAGCCCGGTGCGCTGCCAGATCTGATCGCAATACCCTCAAGGTCTGCTGCGCCGACAAGATCTCAGCCTTCCGCGCACGGATCTGATCTTGTAGAGAGTCGCGCTCTCGAACGATCTGGTCGAGTTTGGCCTGAGTGGGGCCCATGGGTTAGTGATCTGCCTGCGAGGACTGCGGATCAGGACCCAAAGACCCGCGATCAGCGCGATCGGAGCGAGATAGAAGCAGCTCTGCCTCAACCCGATCCAGTTCAGATCGAATCCGGCGCAAGCTCTCCTCCGTCGCCGATAATAGACTCGGCGTCCTCCCGACTCCGATCCAGATCATGGTTGGCCTACTGAAGGTCCAAGATCTCTCAACCGGCTTGCGTCATCTCGGATGTGAGATGAGGGATGGTGGATTCCAGATGGCCCTGATCTTGTCTCAGATTATCGATGTGTGCTTGCAGATGATGAATCTCATCCGACCGACGATCAAGATCCCGGTTAAGATCGACGATCTGGGCCTCCAGGGCCGAGATCTCGGGTGCAGGCTGTGGCGGCTACAGACCGATAATGCGATTGGATTCTAAGGAAGATTAGAGGGCATCACGCTCCTCTCGGAGGCGGTGAACCTCAGCCCGGTAACGCCCGATCTCCCGACCCTGAGTGGCGCACATCCTCTCAAGCGACTCGAGGGAGCAGACGTACTCACGAGTTCGATCCGCAGCCTCGACGGGTGGCCAGCTGTAAATCGTCGCTCAAGCGCAACACTCGGCGACGCAAAGCGACCACAGATCGACGGAGATCCTTGTGTGTGCCCCCAGTGGGTCCACCGATCTCTGATCGAGGTGAAGGAGGATCGTGGCGGCCGGATCCATGTTGAGATCCAGCGTGGCCGTGATCAGACATAGTCGAAAGAGGGTGAAGGACTGAAGGAGTTTGGGTTGGACGAGGTGATTTGAAGAATGGACGCAGTGAAGTTGTTGTGCAACTACAACTGACGACCAGGAGGCGGCTGTGGTGAAGTGGATTTGAAAGATTTGGCATTGGAATATCCAGGAAAGATCCGATTTGGACGTGATCGGACCTGACGTGATGTGATGGGAGTAGATGACGAGCTGATGTGGGTGGATCTGGTTATGGATCCAGCTGATGGATAAGACTGATGGAGATTAGTGACACCTGGGGTGGGACGTGATGGATGGATTGGCGTACGATCTACATACATACCCAGATCCGAAAGGTTGGAAGGATCACACATGGATATGGATGATGTGGGACTTGCGTGATTGCAAGATGGGTGCGGCAGTATGTCTATATACACTGTGGAAACTGGTGATCTAAGCCTAGATGTCTGGATCTAGGCTATAGTCTACATCTGTGAAGACTAGATCGGTTCGCATATCAGGCCCCATTCAGGGAACTTGGATCAAGGCTGGTGGACCTAGATCTATAGGCGGATCCGAGTGATCTGGGACCTAGAGATATTATGACAAAGCTGGATGATTATTGAGGGATTAACAAGCATGGAATAAGCTCGGATACGTTGTGATTACGATTATCACGAAGTATTGCCACTGGATCATGCATGGGAACCCTAGATCAAGGAGATCAAGGAGATCTAGCCGATCTGGAGTTGGATCACCACGATCTGGCTTATTAAGGCATGATCTGACTCGGGAGACGTGTGATCTGGATATTACGAAGGGTGATTACGATATTGGTGGAGCAGTAGTCCAGATCACAACATTGCGACTAGTGATCTAATGTTTATGGTCCAGATCCAAGGTGATCTGCAAAGACGTCGACTGCCATGATGGTGAGGACAAGAAAGGACAAGAATCAGGATAGCGTAATCAGTCGATGTGGCGTTAAGGATAGGATACAGGATGGGATAGGTCTCAACATTAAATCAGAACCGAATTTGCATCGTACGACACAAGTGCTTCGCTACGCGCCTGGAAACGGGAACTACATTGGCCCTACGGTATTAATAGCGAGTTAGGTGTATAGATCTAGGGTGGTTGATAATATCTAGATAATATATTGGCTAGATCCAACCTCCTAGTATCTTACCCTAAGTGCAGATCCAAGATCCCGGTATGAATTGCTTAGCCGGTAGATCTTCGGTTTCTCAACGATCCAATCGCGCTATAGGAAGCGCCAAGCAATCAAAGGACCTCCAGTAGGGGAAGAACAACACGAAAGGAATTACGACAAGGCCAGATCCAGATCTAGGCCGCCGGATCCAAGCTTGATCTAATCGCTTGGACTCCGGATCTACTACTGGCGAGTGGTGTGAAGACTCCCACGCTACCCTAAGACCCCAACGTCACGCCAAGACGTTCAACCAATGCCGATCGAGCAACTTAGCAGTCACCAAGAGAGGAAGATCCAGCCCAACCGACGGGTACACAAGGTGAGCAAGTTCAGCAGATCACGGATCATCGCAGGACCCCCTTCGTTAGTCGGTGTCCGGGCATTCGTGGGAAGTTGGATCTAGCGATCTCGCCGATTTTGCTGATCCCGCTACACCACAATGGTGCGCGTGCCCGGATCTGTTGGTGACTCGGAATTTCACCGTGAGTCTCAAGAAGATGTTCAAGTGAAGGTTGAACAAGGGGAACAAGCGTCATCGGACCTCGGATCGACGATGATGCCGCTAAACGAATCAAGATCCGTTGATCAGCAGAGCGCTAAGAGGAACTCTGCTGACGGAAGAGAGGGTGATCTGGATCCAGATCCAGATCTAGAAGATAAACCTCTACCTCCACAGGTCCCCGCGGGGACCCCGGCGGATCTCGACGCAAGTCGAGATCCGTCAACAAAACAAGGGAAGGCGAAAGCGGAACCGTACAGATTGGTCGGATCCCCGGTCGAGCCTCCACCATATCCACCCAAGGATCCTTCAATCTCTAGACCCGATAAGAAGAAGCCCAAAAAGAAGGTAACACGGAAGAAGATGAAGGCTCCAGAGATGGATGATGAAGATCAAATCGGATCTAAACCTAGATCCAGATCGGGACAAGGTTGGTCATACGAAGATCTGGAGAATCTATTCTACCACAAGGAACTTCGCGAGTTCCTGGATCGAGATCCCGTGATGCGGATCCTGAGGCTGAAGCAGGTCGGGGATCCAAGGGAACCTGTATCAGCTCCGATCAAGACTGCCAACAAATTAGAAGCAGTCAAGGATTTATTACGACTGTTGAAGGAAGCAGGAATGACCACGGGAGCTTTCGATGCGGATGATATCTTTGATCTAGATCTGAAGGTTATCCAGACTGCCACCAAGGATTTATTCTCCAAGCTTAAGATCCTCGTCGGCGAGATCCCACAGATCACAGATCCAGTGCCATCACCTCCGGCAAGTATTACGGATCGCCAAACGTCCTCATCACATTACGCATCGGCTACCGAGGATGAATCGGATCTCTCATCGGAGCCTAAGCGAATGTCACTGGGACCGTCCGGTACTTCAATGCTGGAGGCGCGGTCCAAGATCCAACGTCGGAATCAGTCGAGATCTGGCCGCTCAAGGATGATCCCGGCCTCCGAAGACCAGATCCTGGTGGAACAGCGAGGGCCGATCATTGATCAAGGAGCGGCGAAGGTACAGGATCCAGGATCGCAAGATGTAGATATGGAATCTGTAAGATACACAGCGCATCTCGATGGGAGTATGATCCAGACGATATCGACTTCCCCACGGCTGCCCGAGCGACGGTCGCGACAGCCACGACCGGATCAGCCGGATCAACCATGATCCAGAGAGTCCGGATCTCCGCGATCTCAGACCTCAAGGAATTCACGGGAAAAGATCAAGATGAAGATCGGGCCAGAGCGTGGATCGGCAAAGTGAAATCGGCGTTCATACGAGATCAAGCCTCAGATGAAGAAAAATGTTTGACCTTTGCGGATCTATTGGCTGGATCCGCCAAGAATTGGTATCGGCAACTAAGCAGATCCATCCGTAACAAATGGTCGTATCTGCTTCGAGCTTTCCAGATCCAGTTCTGCGGATTGGGGTATCGGTGGCTAGACAATACTGTCATGCCCGACGCCGACCAGAAGAATCTCCCCTCGATTATCTTTACCGCCTTAATGTTGCCGGATTACGCGCAAAGTTGAAGATCAAGGACGGTAATGCGAAGGATCGACGCGAGCATGTGGATCATTATATCGAGACGTTGGAAGATCAGTATCTAGCCGACAGATTGACTCTGCTACGACTATCCGACGCGGACGATCTGGAGGAAGTGTTACGAGCCCGTGAACGTGCAAAGAGCAGGCAGAAGAAAGCTGCATTTGGATCCAGCAAGTACCGGCAGAAAGCGAATAATCCAGCACATGCAGCTACGTCGAAACATGTCCGCGCGGTACTCATCCGGACGGTAGAGTCTGAACCTGAGTCTGGATCCGACGGATCGGATGGATCTGACTCGGACGGAGTCAATCATCGGCGGATCTACCTGGCAGCTGAGGAGGAGGTTATTCCAAAGATAGAATCCGGTATGGAGAAGGTCGAGCAAGTACCAATCACCCACAAGTCGACGGATCAAACCCCACCAGATCATAGATCCCGGATCCAGAGCGGCGGATCCGATCGGAACCGTTGCTCACGCTATGGATCCAAGAAGCATTCAGATCTAGGATGCTGGAGGCGCCTCACTTGCCACAAGTGTGGCAAGCTAGGACATCCGGCAGATCACTGCCTCTTTGTGTGCCGGGGGTGCGGGGAATTACATGATATGGGAAAATGTCCAATAGAAGAGTTTTACAACCAGATCCGCCAATGGTTCAACCCAGCCAAACATGCAGGTATGCTTCCGGAATCTGCAGAAACGATGTTAAACTAGGACGCTCGCCGGATTGGAATCCGGTACGAGCCGAGCGTTCTAGATATTGCATCTATGCATTTGTGAACAAGAGATCGGTAGATCGAGGTAGCAAGAACCCAGATCTACGCGGTAATACATATGATCTGAATGGAAACCGTGCTGTCGCAATCTCGAGTATCCGCCAGGCGGACGATTATTCCAGATCTGGAGTGACCATGATGGTGGACCTCCACCCAGGAGAGATAAGGGGTTATTGGAAGCAACGGGATCCAGATCTGTGGTTCAAGCCCACAGATCAAGAGGATATGCCAGTGATCCAGAAGCCAAATCAGATCAAAGAGATCCGAAGATCCGAAGTTATGGATCTCCTGCCAGGGGAATCTCGGGGATATTGGAAGCACTATGCCCCGGGAAAATGGTTCCGACAAGCCAAGATCACCGGTAAGATCAACAATGAGAGAGGGATCTTGCTCTTAGATACAGGCGCCGAAGTGTCCATAGTGGATACGGCCTTTGCTCGTAAGGTTGGGTGCTATATCGATACGAGCCAGATCCAAGATTGCGTTGGGATTGGCGAAAGTGTTTACAGGACAGAAGGGAGAACCGGGATCAAGATCACTATGGCCGGATCGCTGGTTTACTTTTTCGATATTAGGGTTCGAGATCTGGCAGGTCAAGATGCCATCTTGGGTATGGATTTCACGGTACCGGCGGGGATCCGACTGGATCTGGCCTATGGATCTATAAGCTTACCGGATGAGGTGCGGATCCAGCTTAGTGGGCGTCGACAGCTCTATAGCGACAAGGCCCGGCTGGTAATTGTAGGAGAACATATCCAGATCGAGATCGGGCAATCAGTGGAACTTCAAGTACACCTCCGGATGTCAGATCACGAGAAATTCTGGGTCACCAGGGGGGATCGTTGGGTACCTACGGTGGTGAATGGCCTCGGGAGGAGACGGTACTTGCAGATCGCCAATGTAAGCGATAAGGCAATCGTATTGCAATAAGATGTAAGGGTTGGGATCTGGCTAGCGGGTAATCACATTCCCCGAATGCCAGGATTTGTCTCAGTGGGGTCACGTCGGTATATGGAATGGCAAAATCTAGCTCTAGAAGCCACGGTGGAAGGAGGATCTGAGCATGATGAGATCTTGATGGAATCCACCGAGCCGATGGTGGATCGACCTTCCTACCCTGCACCCCGTGCTATCCTGAAACGACCTGAGATCTCGCATATACAAGTAAAACCAGCGTTGACGACCGAAGATCAACCATCAGCGGGGATAGATCCGCAAGATCGGTCCCCGATCCAGCCGGTTGAAACCGAGACGGCGAACCAAAATATGGATCAGGTAGTGGCGGATGATTTGGATCCATCGATCGGGGAATCGGCGGAAGGAGATCTACCTGGACAGCTATCGGCCTCGAAACAGGAGGCGTCACCAGAGGATCGGAACAATTCCCCGGATCCGGAGGTACATTACCATGAAGGTAACGATCTGTATGCGGAGGATGTAGATCAAGAGATGGCGATCCTCCCAGAAATCAACCCCACCACGGATGAGGTGAAGATTGAGGATATCCAAGTTGGAGATCCGGGGATCCAGACTACTGCAGAGATCGAACGATTACGTCAGAAGATTTGGAAATATCGACATCTACTCATCGGGAAGGGGAACGCTTTACCACCAGCCGCAAGAGGTGTGGTCTGTGATATTGATGTGGGAGATGCTAGACCAGTCGCCCAACGAGTGAGGAAGATCGCCCCTCGATTTCGCGAGAAGTTATCGGAGCTGATTAAAGGATTCTTATCAGCTAAGATGATCAGCTATTCCAGATCACCTTGGGCCTCACCGATCGTGGTGATCGTGAAGAAGAATGGAGTGGACATCAGGCTGCGTATTGATTACCGCCTGGTCAATAGCCTTACTCAACTGATGGTCTACCCTATACCCCTGATCAACGATCTTCTGGAAGATCTGGATAAAGTTTTGTGGTATTGCTCCTTAGATATGGCCAGTGGATTCTGGGTGGTGACTATGACAGATCGAGCTCGAGCGATCTCAGCTTTCATTACCCCATTTGGGCTATTCGAATGGAATCGTATGCCGTTCGGCTTGAAGAATGCGCCTCAGATCTACCAACGTCTGATCGACAACGCCTTGTATGGATTCACCCGGATCCCGCCTCCTGGATCGGATCCAAGATCTACAGATGTGTTTGAAGTGGGAGAGGCCGATGATCCGGATAAGCCATCAGTGATCGGACGCAGATCGTATATCGATGACATCCTTATACCAGCAGATAGTTGGGATCAGCTATGCGATCGAGTGGACGCCCTACTGGAGGCGTGTGATAAATGGAATTTGTCGATCAGTGTGGTGAAGAGTTTCTGGGGTATGAGTAAAGTGGAATATCTGGGTCATCGAGTCTCGAAAGATGGACTGGAGGCGAATCCCAAGGATTTAGGGGCATTAACGGATCTGGCCTTTCCTGGATCGCTGCGATCGACGCAGTCCTTTATGGGAAGTTTGAATTACTACAGTCGGTTTATCGAAGACTACGCTATCTACGCAGCTGTGTTGTACGAGTTGAGGGAGGTTGATTTCGTCGCGATGTCCAAAGATGGTGTGTGGATCCAGATCAAGCGAAGTGTTGAACATAAAGAGTTAGATCAACTGGATCTGAAGGAAGATCCAGGATCGGATCCGACATTAAAGCCCTCGGAACCGTCGGATCCCGGAAGACTGGATGGAGATAAGGTGGATCCACGATGGATCCGTGCTCATCGGGCCTTGAGACTCTCAAATCGAAGATCGCATCCACACCGATCCTACGTCATTTTGATATGAATCGGGAGGCTGTGGTGATCGTATATGCAAGTGATTGGGCGATCTCGGCAGCTCTCGTGCAAGTGTATGACCAGATCTACTATCCGATCACTTTCGTGAGCCGGACGTTGAAGTCGAACGAGTTGAATTACAGCCCAGTGGAAAAAGTGGTGTTGGCGCTGCTAAGGATCCTGGATCTCGGATATAACACGTTGGTGGGACGCCGGATCCGGGTGCTGACTAGATACTCCACGTTGGCCTGGTTATTTAGATCGACCGGATTACAAGAGCGATTAGGCCAATGGGCGTCACTGCTATCACCGTGGCCATTAGAGATTGTGAAGTGCGTTAAAGGAGAAGAAGAGATCCTAGGGGTGATTGCGGCTAGTATCACGCCCAGATCCATGGTGGATGAAGCGTTGATCCAAATCTCGCCTAAGAAAGAGCCACGGCGGAAGATCCAAACTCCAATCCCGGTGATCCGTGAAGAGGAGGAGCTGTATGTAGTCAGTTTTGATGGATCAGCCCGCGTGAAGCGTGGAGGTGGCGCATATAGCGCGATCTTGTGGAAGTTGCCTGAATGGAAAGTGATCCAGGCCAGGTCGGCCTATGCGGAAGACCTTACTGTCAATGAGGCTGAATATCACGGGCTGTTACTATGCCTGGATCTGTTAAGTACAGTGGATCGCAAACGAGTGGTGTTCTCCGGCGACTCTAATTTGGTCATCCGACAGGTCA
Source organism: Phytophthora palmivora (assembly GCA_008079305.1). Taxonomy (NCBI): domain Eukaryota; phylum Oomycota; class Peronosporomycetes; order Peronosporales; family Peronosporaceae; genus Phytophthora; species Phytophthora palmivora. Next base: position 157,828 of record VOQZ01001990.1, read on the forward strand.
GGGGTGAGATCGAGTGTAAGGCACCAGGTCTGACTCTACTCAAGCAAAAGGCTTTAGATCGCCTGAGGGACTGGCCAGATCACGAACTTGTGCATGTGAAACGAGATTAGAACGGCAGCGCGGACAGTTTGGCTAGTGCAGCGCTACAACGACAAGGTGGAGTGAAGATTGAGTCAGGTGAGGATAAGCAGGATCTGATCATGCTGAATAGATTGGACGAGGTATTGGTAGTTGAGAGGACGGATCAGGCAGCCCAGATCACGGCAGTGGTGACACGATCAGGCCCGCGATCCACAATACGGACGATCTCCGATTCCCAATGATTACGGGAGGAAGTAGTTCGGGATCTCAGAATCGATCGGACCCGACAGGCCCAAGACGAGGAGGCGTGGATCTCGGGATTAAAGAAATATCTGAATGGGGATCTGCAAGATCTGACTCAGCAGGAAGCCAAATCATATGCTAATCTGGCAGCCGACTATGACTTGGATCATCACGACCTACTGTTCTACTGCCCTTCTATGAGACCGACGGACGCGGATCGAGATAAACTGATGCGACTAGTGATCCCGGAAACTCTATATCAGGACATACTACATCACTATCATGTGAGCCTGGAAGGTGGGCACCAAGGGATCGGTCGAACTTATCAGCGGATCTGAGATCATTTCCACTGGAGAGGCCTATACAAGAGTGTTCAGAGATATGTTGGCGAATGTGTGGATTGTGAGACTGGTAAGAGTAAACCTCGGATCCAAGGAGAGTCCCCAGGTAATCTTCAGGCAACGTATCCTTTCCCGATTATAGCTATGGATCACATCCCATCCTTACCCAGATCGCATAAAGGGAATACGGAATTGTTGATCTTCGAAGATCTATTCTCTGGATATGTGATCGCGAAAGCCAGCTCATCAAGAACCGCTAGACCGTCGCCGAATCATATGAAGAATGTGTTTTCCGAAGATTTGGAGCTAGCGAAGCAATTAGGCATGATCGTGAACCAGGATTTATGTCCGACTTTTTCCGAGCGTTCAACAAGATCTTAGGTCAACGTCAACGCGCGACGATGGCATATCGCCCTCAAGCTAACGGATCTGCAGAACGCATGGTACAAACCACAACTCAGGCGATTAAGATGTATGTGCAAGATCTGGATCAACGAGATTGGGATGAATATGCTGAAAGGATTACTTTCGCGATTAATACCGCACATGATCGGATCCGAGGAGAAACACATTTCTACATGGTACATGGATGGGATCCTCGATCCACATTGGAAGTGGTGATCCCGGTAGGAAGTACACGAAGGCATGATCGGGATCCACGACGATAGAGATATCGGATCCAGCGGTACTATCAACAGGTTCGGGAACAGGTTAATCAACGGTTGCGGGAGGCAATCTCAGATCGGGCGGATCTGCACAATCAGGAGGTCCTTCTACATAAGAGCGAGATCGGATCCCAAGTGCGGTTGTATTTCGATCGTGTGAAAGAGGGGTACGCCAAGAAACTAGCGCGTCTGTGGCATGGATCTTTCGGGGTCGCAGAGAAGGTTGAGAACATGCGGTGAGATTGGAGATCACAGGATCTGGATGTCACCTTTTTCCTGTGGTACATGTGGCCAAGTTGAAACTTGTGAAAGAATTCCCCGATCAAACTACTTCGGAGGATCAAGATCGTCTTGATTTTGACGAAAATCTTCTCCCGGAAGATAGTTGGATCCAAGATCGCGATCCCAATGAGTATGAGGTGGAGAAGATCACGGATATGAGATCGGGGCGATGGACGAGATATGGACGGATCTACCGTGAATTCCTTGTAAATTAGCGGGGATACCCGACTTGGGTGGATGAGGCTGACCTCAACTGTGGTGCCCTGCTACACGAGTTTCTGCGAGATCTCACGAATCATAATTGATTCGGTGTGATGTTATCTCACGAATCATAATTGATTCGGTGTGATGTTATCTCACGAGAAATCGTGAGGTTGCGATCTGCGGCAACAAGCAGGTTGTTGTAGTAGGAAAATTGGTTGAAGGATCTACATGAAGGATGTAGATCGGTGGATAAGTGTGGATCGGCGGATAAGGCATGCATTTATGCATGAGAAGATCCAGTGAAGATTAAAGATCAAGCCTCGAGATCCTGAGAACCCAGCTAACGGAGATCAGCTATGCCTTTTTGAGAGTGGATCGGAGCAAATGGGAAGCAGACAAATCAAGATCATCAGACATATATTAAAAGACGTTATGAAAGAGGATAAATCACCTACAAGAGCTAGTCCACTGCGATTCGGCTACTAGCCGGTGGCTGCGCCACTTGAAGACCGAAGAACTTGCGATCCAGTCGGGGAAGTTGATGTGCAGGGTGATCTGCAGTGTGTTCCCGATAGTGGTTGCGACAGGGATCTGCTGTGGCGGCCTCCGCTAACGCCTCCAGCAGATCGGTGGATTTGTGGTGTAGCGGGATCAGCAAAATCTGCGAGATTGCTAGATCCAACTTCCCACGAATGCCCGGGCACCGACTAACGAAGGGGGTCCTGCGATGATCCGTGATCTGCTGAACTTGCTCACCTTGTGTACCCGTCGGTTGGGCTGGATCTTCCTCTCTTGGTGACTGCTAAGTTGCTCGATCGGCATTGGTTGAACGTCTTGGCGTGACGTTGGGGTCTTAGGGTAGCGTGGGAGTCTTCGCACCACTCGCCAGTAGTAGATCCGGAGTCCAAGCGATTAGATCAAGCTTGGATCCGGCGGCCTAGATCTGGATCCAACCTTGTCGTAATTCCTTTCGTGTTGTTCTTCCCCTACTGGAGGTCCTTTGATTGCTTGGCACTTCCTATAGCGCGATCTGATCGTTGAGGAACCGAAGATCTACCGGCTAAGCAATTCATACCGGGATCTTGGATCTGCACTTAGGGTAAGATACTAGGAGGTTGGATCTAGCCAATATATTATCTAGATATTATCAACCACCCTAGATCTATACACCTAACTCGCTATTAATACCGTAGGGCCAATGTAGTTCCCGTTTCCAGGCGCGTAGCGAAGCACTTGTGTCGTACGATGCAAATTCGGTTCTGATTTAATGTTGAGACCTATCCCATCCTGTATCCTATCCTTAACGCCACATCGACTGATTACGCTATCCTGATTCTTGTCCTTTCTTGTCCTCACCATCATGGCAGTCGACGTCTTTGCAGATCACCCTGGATCTGAACCATAAACATTAGATCACTAGTCGCAATGTTGTGATCTGGACTTCTCCCTTCTCCAATATCGTAATCACCCTTCGTAATATCCAGATCACACGTCTCCCGAGTCAGATCATGCCTTAATAAGCCAGATCGTGGTGATCCAATTCTAGATCGGCTAGATCGGGTAGATCTCCTTGATCTGGGGTTTCCATGGTTGACCCAGTGATAATACTTCGTAATAAGCATAATCGTGATATATCCCAGCTTACCCCATGCTGTTAATCCTCCAATCATCGTCCAGCTTTACCATAATATCTCTAGGTCCTAGATCACCCGGATCCGCCTATAGATCTAGGTCCACAGATCTTGATCCACGTTCCCTGAATGGAACCTGATATGTGTACCGATCTAGTCTTCACGGCTGTAGATTATAGCTTAGATCCCGGCGACACGATCCAGATTTCCAGTTTCCATACCGCCAATAGGCGTACTGCCACACCCATATCATAATCACGCCAGTCCCACATAATCCATATCCTTATATGATCGTCCCAACCCTTCGGATCTGGGTGTATGTATAGATCGTATGTCAATACATCCATCCGATCACGTCTAAATCGGATCTTTCCTGGATATTCCGATGCCCAATCTTTCTAATCCACTTCACCACAGCCGTCTCCTAGTCGTCCGTTGTAGTTGCATATCAACTTCACTGCGTCCATTCTGCAAATCACCTTGCCAAGCTCAAGTCTCTCCACCTCTTCAGTCAACTATGTCGGATCACGGCCACGATGGATCACAACACGGATCTGGCCATCACGATCCTCCTTCGCCTCGATCGGAGATCGGTGGCCCTGCCGGAGACACGGCCGATGATCACCGTCGATCCACCGCCACCCTACGCCATCGAGTGTTGCACTTAAGGAATGAGCTCCGGCAGGCCTCTCGTCGAGCGGATGAAGGCACGGATCTGAACCGTGAGCATATCGGCTCCCTCGAGTCTCTCGAGATGATGTGTGCCAATCAAGGCCGAGAGATCGGGCACAATCGGGCCGAGGTTAGTCTCCTCCGAGAGGAGCGTGACGCCCTTCAAGCTTCTGTCGTGTAGGACACGATAGAATTCTCACTTGTCGGGTGAGTTCCCACCAACAACACACGCTTCCCCGTGAAGGTCAGCGATTGTTGGATCAAACCTGAAGACCAGGTACGATCCCTTAAACCGGGTCGGTTGTAAGCGCTTCTGTATACCGAGGTTGTTTTAGGTAACCCTTACCTACACCACTAGCCACGAGCTTAGACTAGGGTGTTATATTGCGCTTTCGCGCGTAACCCTGCAGTCCCTCAGAGGAAAGGGTACCGGCGTGTTAGGCCTTATACAGGGGTGTCGAGGTATAACCTCGACGGGGAGCAAAATATACACTAGGACCTTAATAGACCCTAAGTATACACGTAACGACACTTCACTGTCGCCTCCGATCTCTCGGCCACACCAACTCTTGGCCTGACCAGGATAAACTCTCGGTTCAATGTACCTTGAGTCTACCAACAGGCATCCCACACAACTGAGCGTGTCCTGGCACTTAAATAAGCTAGCTACACTTACCTAAGTCGGACTTGACTCTTGTTAGCTGGGGGGAAGACTGCGTTTTATAAACTGCTTAATGTGAGGCTCAGAGAGCCTCTGTATGTCATCCTATGTTTTGTCCTATGCCTATATACAAATATCAAGTGTAAACAAATCACTGTAGGAGCCTCCGAGGTTTCAGAATAAGTACGACCGAGGGGTCGACAACTCACTCTTAAGTACGGATTTGGGACTGTACAGACATGAGACAGGGGATCTGAGATGGGTACAGAGCCCTATCTCGGCCTAATCCAGGAAGCCTCGGCCAGGTTATATTAGGCTAGCCGAGGCTCTCGAATGTCACTATTCCTTCTCTGTCACTCCGTCGCGGGGTGTATAATCCTCCAATGGTGTGAACCCTCGCTTTTCACCGAAAGGTTCTGTGGCGGTTGCCCCCTAGCGACTGGGTCACTACCTCACCGTTAGAACCCAACACCACAACTGCCCCCGCCTCGACGCGAACCTTCCCAACTGGTGACCGTCGTGGCGCCTCATTCTTCAATTTCCTTCGCCCGCCATGGTCCGCCAGTCACGAGCTCTGGAGCGGGCTACCGCCGCAGCCATGCAGGCTCTCGGGCCTCAAGAACAGGTATGTAGCAGCTTGTGTATCCATCCGAGGTCTCAGTCTATACCTTGGCTCACTTCTTGCATCTTTAGACGTCTTCTGGTACGTCCTCAGAGGGCTCACACACTGTCTCCGAGGGTCGTGGAGCCGCTGAGCAGGCGGCGGAGGCCCCTCTGTCACCAACTCCCGCGCTGACAGTGGATTCAGCAACTCGCGAGGTGTCAAGAGGGTCTTCGCCTGTTTTATCGCCGTGCTCGCCTCCGACGTCTCCTCTTCCGCCTTCTTCCGAAGCAGACTCTCGCTCGACACCAACTCCCGCGCCGGCAGAGGATTCGGCAACTTGCGGGGTGTCTGGCGGGAGTTCTGCAGACGTTATTGATGAGGAGAGGCTTGTTGGTGATCCCACCGAGCAGTCAACTTTGATTCTCGCCGACACTCAACTTGTGCAGCTCGCCAAGCTTGTTATTGGTGTTGCTCGCAATCCACCGTGCCGCGTCGACGTAAACCTGGACCGTCGTCTGCAGAACGCGTCAAACCTCGGTGAAGTCTTGGCTGCTGCTATCGCTCCCGTCCGGATTCCCCTTCATGAATCCGAGGAGATGGTTTCGCTCCGAGACGAAGTCTCTCGATGCCAGGAGCAGGTCAAGGATGCTGAAGATAAACTCGCAACCGAGTTCCAGCTCCGAACGAGAGCTGAGATGTTCTGCACTCAAGCTTCTTGTGACTTCAACGCAGACGCCAACACCCTACACTCCGTTCGGTTGGAGAATGTGGCTCTCTCTCGGCAGCTCGCGTTGGCCAACGCTGCCATAGCGACTCACGCCGAGTCCATGGCTCAACTCGGCCTCCGCGTGAAGAACGCCGAAGCTGACTCTGCTGCAGCTATGCGGACGATCCGAAAGGATCGGGAGCGATTCAAGGCCGGTATGGTGGCGTATACCGAGCAGATGGCCAAGCTTCGGTCTTACCTGCTTCGGAGTAACAGCCGGAATGACGGTACAGTGCCGGCACGCATCCAAGCTCTGGCGACCGAGAACGCCGGTTTGCAGAGGGCCAACTCGATCCTCCGTCAGCATTCGGCCAACCACGGCCTAAACACTGATGCTCTTGTTCTTGCTTCGGTGGGCATCACGGCCGACAACATTGACTGGAATCTTCTCGGTCTGTCCCCTCCGCGCGTGACGGTAGAACCGCCTCCGGCATCGTCTGGTCGTCCAGGTGGTGGATCAAGTGACAACGAGGCTTCGGATTCAGCACAACAAGCCATTTCGGTGCCTCTACGCACCACACGCAACCAAGGGAGCGACTCCGAGGATTCTCGACCCGTCGGACCACCTCCGAAGCGTCGTCGACTTCGTCGGCACCAAGTCCCCACGGCTACGTCTGGTTCGTCTGCCTCGACGGCTCCGAAGTCTCCGTTGCCACTCAATCGACGACTAGGTCGTCCTTCGGTGAAGCCCAAGCGTCGTTCGTCGGCTCCGACCTCTGCTCCGCTGCCGTCTACAGCGGTCTCGTCTCCTGCTGTTTCTCCGACGCCGGTTCCGGCTCCTGTTGCTTCGACGCCTGCCGCGCCAGCTTCAACTTCGGCCGCGTCAACTCCACCGACGCCTCCTTTGACTGCGTCGGCTGCATCCGTGGAAAATCAGTCTCCACCTGCTCCGTCTCGAGTGTCGTCCGAAGTTGCAGATGAAGGGCTCGAGGACGGTGAAGTGGTTGACGAGCCTCCGACAGCCTCCGATAGTGGCGCGGAAGATACTGAAGAGCTCCCTGACTCGGACGAGGATGCTCCTGCTTCCAACGCTGCGGCTTCTGGACCCTCGTCTGAAGTCATTGACTTGGCGTCCGGTAATGCGGCTAATGCCGAGGTTTCGAAGCCTGTGGACAGTCCATTCTCGTCTCCGGTGATCTCATTGCCTCGCAAGGATGGTCGACCTGTCCGAGGAGCCTCTGTGGTATCCGGTCTCCGTTCAATGGAGATGGTGGAACAAGAGCTCGCAGAGGACGATTTCGTCCTCGGTCTCTCTCCGACTGGGTCCACATCACCTGCCGTAGCGCAGGCACCTCCTACCACAGTTCCCAGGACTGACGGTCGCCAAGTCTCTCCAGTCCATCTTCCAAGCTTCCGACCGGTTGTGACTGCCCCATCTGCCGTCTCCGTCCCGGCGTCTTCGTTGTTCCGCCCTAGGCGGTCTCAGTCAAGCGCTCGGAGACCACATGCGGTGGTCATGGCAACGCTGTCTACAGCGCCAGGTCCAGGCTCGGCGACTTTCACTCCCATCGGCAGCAGCCTTCAGCTTCCTATCGGGTCGAAGAAGCTCGCCTCTCTTGCTGGTCCGTTCTTGGAGCCTGGTTTTACCGCCCCCGGTGCTCAGGAGGCTTGGTGTCAGATCCAAAACCGGAGTCTGTCCGAGCCTCTGCCGAAGGATGGAGTTTCGCCAGTGTCTGCTGCCAGTCTCTCTGCTATGATGGACTGGGAGAACTCCAGTCATCCGTGGCAGCAGCTCCGCCGCCGACTGCCCGAGCAGCCATGCCTCTTTGACTCCAGCGGATTTCCACCGGGGACGAAGATCTCTATTCGAGAGACTGGGCTCGGACGCACCGTCAAACTGTGGCGGCAGTTCCAAGGTACCTCCACGGACAGGACCGAGAAAGCAGACTTGGGTCTCGCCTTGTGGGAGCGTCGCCACTGGATCCAAGTCTCGGCGGTCGAGAATTACCTCCGCCGTCTCGAGAGAGAGCATGGGCGTAAAGATCCTCTCGTTGTCGCCTTGGTTGCACAGTGGAAGGCGTACAACAAGGCTCGGAATCTCCGTGCGGACCGTCTCCGTCAGCAGATGGTGTACCGAGTCTGGGAATGGAGTATTGAGCGTGACAGCAAGCCTCGGGAAAACCCTGCTGAGCTTCTGTTGGAGCCTTCTTACTTGCAGTACCCGTTTGAAGTGTTGGATTGGGCTCCTTCCACAGATAACTGGATTCAAGAGCTGGTGGTTCTCGACGCGCAACAGCCGTGGCGTAATTGCTGGATGGATGCTCCCGCCGAGCATCCGTATAACACTACCTTCGCTCCCTGCAACCCTGATGTGCCGCTATTTGTTCCTCGGCATCGCTCTCATGCAAGTGTGGAGTCCTCGATTGTGGTTAATCCAGCTCTGGATCCGGCTGCTATTCGTGCTTCGTGGGCAGCCGAGTCTTCGGACACTCCAGGCTCGGCTCCGGAGGCTCCGGTTTCCGGCATTTTAGGGTCTCCTCCTGCTGACATCCTGAGTGCCGGCTTGGACGTCCTCGTGGACTTGGCTACCGCCACCACCGAGATATAACCTCGGTCGGCGTATTTTGTTTCGTCGTCCAAGCTACTTCCGTAGTTCCAAGAGTGCTGTAGCGTAAATTGGTAGCTTGGTTCTCCATCGTTCTTCGTCATAATTTCCAATTCACTGGTTCGTTTACTTTTCATCATGCAAATATGCAGGGTTCGGTACAGTAATCTTCATCACTCCTCTCTGTAGGCTGTACCGGCCCCACAGAGGATTCTCATTTTCAGTACAGTAGCTTCTTTTCGTCTGTCACTGCAGGCTGTACTGGCCCTGCAGGCAGGTCAATCTTCGGTGACGTTCCATTTAGTCCTCGTCGGCGACTTGGACCATTTGCAACCGTCGGTCACTGCGCTTCTCTCTCAAGTAGTCATAGAGAAGACCTCCACACGACAAATTGGACGCAGGTTCCCATGTTGGTTCATCGTATCCTAACCACTTCACTTTGAACTCTCGGACGGCCCGTTCGGTGCTTGTGGATAACGGGACGCGGTCGTCGAGAATAGCCTCGACCTCGTATTCGCCGGCGAGTTGATCAGGCTCCCAGCTATCTTCGGGAAGCAATTCCTCGTCAAAATCTAGCCTCGTTTCCTCTGTTACCTCCGGTGTCAGCCGACTCTTCGGTCGACTCCCGAATTCGCTCACAGCTTTAAGTCGTGATACATGCACAACAGGGTAGAACCTGTACCCGCTTCGGTCGGGTAGTTCCAACTCGTACGCGAACTCTTCGACCTTTCTCTTCACCCGGAATGGCCCATGCCATCGGTGTGCTAGCTTCTTCGTCAGTCCTGGTTTCACTCGTTCCATGTACAGCCACACCCGATCGCCAGGCTCAAACAATGGCCTCGGTGCGGTGACCGGGGTGTCATCTGCTGCCTCTGAGACAGAGTGCGCTTCGTCCGAAGGCTCGGTCTGACCAGTACTCGGTACAGCCGCTTGTTCTCTTCCACTAAGTGCTTCATTGTGTTTCCGGGCTCTCCGAGACTTCTCAGTGGCTTGATACTCTTTAGCCATCTCCAGTGCGATCTCCTGTTGACGGTTCACTTCTCGGCGCCATGCTAATGCGTCAGTTTGCCTTCCAGACCCTCGTTTGAGCGACGACGTCATCGCTCGGAGCGTTGACTGTGCGTCCCAACCATGAACAAGGTAGAACGGGGTCTCTTTCCGCGTTGTGTCCATCGAGTTGTTGATCGCGAAGATCAACTTCTCGGCGATCTCATCCCAGTCTTGCTGGAGCGGGTCCTCGGTGTACAACCGCACTGATTGCATGACAGTCTTCACCGACCGTTCTTGCTGGCCATTAGCCTGCGGACGGTAACTCAGAGTCGCCCTTGACCTTGATTGCATCATCTCGGCGAAAGCTTGGAATACCTCGCTCATGAAGCGTAGGTCGCGGTCATGACGGATCATTGTCGGAGCACCGAATCTTCGGTAGACACACTCTTCAAAAGCCTTTGCCACACAGAGTGCAGTTGTGTCGGCCATTGCTTTTCCCATCACGAAGCCTGTGAACGCGCACTGGAAGAGCAAAAGCGCTGTATTGCCCCTCCGAGACTTCGGTAGTGGTATGACAAAGTCCATCGACACCAGTTGGAACGGTCTCTCGGCGAGTACGTTGCCGGGCGAATACCCTCGGAACTGTGGTCGGCTCTTGCTAGAGCTGCAGTCGGGGCAAGACCGTACGTGCCTTTCGACGTCCGCGTAGAGACCGATCCAATAGTAGTCTTGTCTGATCCTGTTGAAGGTTCGGACAATGCCTTGGTGGCCGCCTTCTAGCGAGTCATGGCAGTTCTGCAATACCTCCTGGACCATCGTCAAGGGCACTACTAGACGTAGGATAGTCTCCTCTTGTTGTCGGTCGCTCTTCCGACGGCTCGTTCCGAGGTAGTATAAGACATTGTCTTCGCTTAGCGTGAACCGGTCCGACATCTTCCATGAATCTCTCGCTGCTCGATAACCGAGCTTCGAGTCTTCACCACGGAGCACTGTCTTGAGGTTAGACCATCTCAACTCCTCGTCCTGGGCTACTGCAATCCGTCTCCGACGCTCTCGTTGGACCGTCAGAGGTTCTATGTCGTTTGCACTTGGAGCTGTTGAAGTTGAATCCTCGGTGCCCAGTTGCACCTCTCGCACGTGGTTTTGAGCTTTGGTAGGCGTATCGTTCGCTTTGTCTTGACTGTCCGCTTCTCTTTGGTCGACTACTGAAGTCTCGTTGGCAAATCTGACTCGCTTCTTGTTAGCTTTAGCTTGTTGCCGGTGGTCACCGTTAGTCGTCCGGTCTCAGTGTCGTCTTGTACAAAATCGAGAAAAGTTTTGCGACGGGTAGAGCCTGTTCTCACATGCGTTCGGACCGTGTTGACCGATGGTTTGTCCTCGGTCTCGGCCTTGGCAGTTGGTTCGTAGATGACGTCTTGAATGCGGTTTAGCGTGGTCAATTCTGACAGCCTGGCCTCGGTCGATACCACTTTAGACACCTTGCTCTCGAGAGTTTCGCTTGCTAGCGAATCTGCAGCGGCATTGAACTCTCGGACCACGTGCAAGTACTTCACTGACTGGACTTGGCTGTAAGCTCTCGGTGGCGGTTCAGTTGTGTCAACAGTGATTCCTTACGACATGCGATCACCCCTAGGGACTGCTGGATTGCGAGTCTCGAGTCGCCCACGATGACTAAGTCCTCGGTCGTGCTCTAATGCAGCTTGTACTCCGTTGTTCATTCCCGATACTCGGCGAGGTTCACCGTGGTCGCCTCGAGGTAAGCACTCGCAGCGGTCACTATAGTCCACTCTGGTATTTCCACAGTATCCATGCACAACTGCCATAGCCACCGTGCTTTTCGGTCTTAGCCGAACCATCAAATGACAGCACGAAGCCTTGGTAGGACCTCGGTAGACGTGCGTACAGCAGGTTCGGGTCCATCCTAATGCTCGGTGACCCTTTGGTTGGTGGTGCAACTTGTGCTAACGAATCATCTAGGTCGACGAAACTCGTCAACCCCGCTTGAGCAACTGCGCGAATGCGCAATCTCGTTCCTTCACCCGCTGCACCACTAAGTGCCACGGGGACAGCATAACTGCAAACTGGGTCGTGCGTCCGAACAGTGTCTTGGACTTATGTACCCAGTCGAGCGTCGAAAACGCGTATAACGTGGATGGTCCGACCTGCGAGCTGAGTGTAGCACACCTTCAGCAGCAGTAGCAGGGCTAAGACCTCCTTCTCGGCCGGATGATAGTTCATCTCGGCGTCCTTGAGAACACGCCCGCAAAACCGAACGGGGTGTAACGTGCCGTTGTGTTCTTGCATGAGAGTGGAGCTCAGCGCCCACTCGTTCGCGAAGAGCATGACGTGCGCTTCTTTGTCTCGGTCGAAGTGCCGCAATATCGGGGCGTCCTTCACCTTCTGTTGAGTGCTGCGAAGCTTCGTTTAGCCGCCGTGAGGTCACCCCCAGGTGCGAAATCTGCGTCCTTCAACTGGTACAGCGCAGCGCCGTACACTGCAAAGTCCTGGATGAACCGGCTGTAGTAGTTGAGCGCACCAAGGAACGACTGCATACCTTTCTTTGACGTTGGGAAGGGACCTCCGTCACTGCTTTGATCTTCTTCGGATCGGCTCGAATGCCTTCTGACGAGACTTCATGGGACAGGAAGTCCACCTTTGACTGCACGAATATACTCTTCGTGAAGCTGACACTGATCCGACACTCTGTGAAGCGTTGAGCAGTCGGTCCAGTCGCCGTCTCGCGAACGTCTCGTACTCGAAGATATGTCGTCGACGAAGGATCGTCGGTCGAACCGGAACCAGGAACCACGTCGACTCGTCCCGTCAAACTCACCGATTCGTAACATATCGCCCGTGGACTATTCACCAACAGGGACACCACCGCGTCCATAACAGTAGAGGACTCTCGGTCGGCCTCGACTTGGTTCGAGCCCTCGGTAGGACCCTCTGAATGCTGGTGCAATCCTCGGTAGCGATTGTTCGGGCATCTTTGGTCTGTTCTTCGGCTTCACGCATAGTTTTCGCGAATTGCGACCACCCGCCCTTCGGCTGGACAAATCCCCAAAGAGCATTGTCGATCATCCGCTGATAAATCATCGGTGCGTTCTTGAGACCAAATGGCATCCGTAGCCACTCAAATGCCCCAGTGCGCAGACAAATGCAGAGATCTTCCGAGCTCTCTGTGTCATCATTATGGCCCAAAATCCGCTCGCCGCATCCAACGAGCAGAACCATAGGTAGGCCTCCATATCCGTCAAAAGGTCGTCAACGAGCGGCATGGCGTACTCCATGATCGCTGTAACTGCGTTCACCATCTTGTAATCAATGCACAGACGAATATCGACACCGTTCTTCTTCAGGACAATCACAATCGGGGACGCCCACGGGCTGTCCGAGAAGGTAATCATCCGGCCCGTAGCAATCCCTTCAGAAGCTCGTACAGCTCCCGAGAAATCGCAACGGCGTCCTCCGAGCCTCGTTTGATGGCGCGTGCCCCTGTCGCGTGCCCTTGCACGTTAATATCGCGTGCCCACTATCGCACACCACCCGTATGCCGGTGGTGGTAGCGCATTGCCACTTGAGATCATGATCTCTCGTGACTTTCAACACATCAACCAGCTTCTGCTGCTGACCCTCATCCAGGTCCTTGTTTTGAACGTTCGGACCGGTGTAATCTAAAGCGGTAACCGTAACCTCGGTCAGGTCGGGCAGGAATGCCAATTCCTGTGCGTAGTCGGTGAGCTCGATGTCGTTCGCCACATGCTCGGACACGTCATTCTCTTCTCAGTATCGCGACCCGACACGACTCCTGCTGCAATCTCATGCATCGCAGACACGTAAGTTGCGTTCAATATGCACCCGGATCTTCAGTAGGATACGGGTGTGTGCGGCTCGGTCGTCCAGCTGGTCCACGTCCTGGCCCGAGGCGCTGATATTCTCTGACGTCACCCCATTCGGAGACTCGGTGCACAACGCATCGTCGTAGCGTGAGGCAAGAACCCTCTCTGAGTTTGTTCCGACACTCGGTCGCCAATCTCCGACACTTGTATCGTGTACTCCGGCTCCTCGATCGGTATCCTCTCGACTGCTTCGCCGTCGACACATTAGCAGCGGTTCTTACAACAAGTGAATCGTCGCGTCGGCCACATTCCTTACTGGTCATGTCCGCGAGTCGAGTCATATCCTCGGCGCAGTAGACTTGAGCTCCTTCGACTGGACCCGAATCCTCGGTATCTCTAGTGAGAAATATTCTGAGGTGTCGGATACTTTCTGCGCTCGACGCTAGCGGTTGTTCGGCTAGCCAGCACTCGTAGAGCTCGCGTTCTCGTTCAAACAGCGTCTCGTCACGGCTCTCGGCGTAGGCAAGGATGCTCTCTCACTCCTTATACTTGTTAGACCGTAGGCGTACGTACCC
>VOQZ01001991.1:0-23679 GCA_008079305.1 Phytophthora palmivora
TCTCTCGGTCATCTTGATAGCCCAGAACCCACTAGCCATGTCCAAACTCATAAACCACATCGCCGATTCGAAGCCAATCAGGAGATCATCAATGAGTGGCAAGGGGTAGTGTGAGAGCTTGATGAAGCTATTCACCACACGGTAGTCGATGCACATCCGGATATCCACACCATTCTTTAAGGACGATCACGATCGGAGATGCCCAGGAGATGTAAGGTTTCAATCAGTCCGTTCTCCAGAAGCTTCTTCAGAAGTTCATACACCTTGGTCCACAGATGCGGCAATAGACCTTGGGCGCTGAGCAACTGGTTTAGCGTCACCCACATCTAGGTCACACACCACTCCACGAGCGGGTGGGGGAGCTGCATTGCCATCTCCTAAGAAAATCTTCCCGATGATACTCCAGAATTCGTCGCACTTGGTCTTCCATCTCAGGCGTTGTCTTCCCAGGGACTCCAACATCGGCCTCCTCGATCTTGCACTCAGGAGTCAGGTCTTTTATCTCAGGGAGCATAACCAACTGGTCACGCAACTGAGAGAGTAACTCGCTTCCTTCCCGCATATAAACCGCAGGCTCATAGTCAAGGTCCTCAGTCGATAGTCTCATGCAACGCTCATATTCCTGCTTTAACTTCTCCAATGGGGTCCCAGGCATCCCAGAGATTGATATCCCAGATATTCCTCAACGGCCTCCAGCGAGTCATCGTTATCCGCAACAGAATCCAGAGAATCACTCTCTTCACCTCGCCAATCCTGAAAATCACTGTCAATTTCCACCCCTAGACTCGGGTTTCGGCGGCATGTGAAGCAATGCCAGACAACTCATCCGTAAGGCTGTTATCACTTAAGTCATTCGTATCAACAGCCATGTCTCGAGATTCCCGAAAGCTCACTGGAGACACTTCATCCGTCTGAGTTGAAGCATCTTCTGCGAATCGTACACGACGGATCTTTGGTTTCCTGAGAATCGAGGCGAGCAACGCTGTATCAGCCCCCTTTGCAGGTCGCGACAAAATCTTCGTAGGCCACTGATATTTTGGAGTATCAACACAGGGTGGTTCCAACGCTGCTAAACGTTCTGCACGCATCCTGCCCTCACGTGACTGGACATTTTCCAGAATGAGGGTCTGCCACTCACGATATGCGAACGACCCAGGACGCACAAAGCGTCCGGCGCGCGGGAAAAAGCCATACTCTACAATCCGGGCGACTGGAGTTCTATTGTCAATCCAGACGTCCTTGTCCGAAATGTTGACCACCTTCACAGCAACCGGCCAGGATTTTGCAGCGTAAATCAAGCGGGTCACCCAGCGATCACCTCGTCCTGCCCACACGACGACTTCACGTTGTGGGTTTGTCATCCCATACGAAATCTTCACCACCTTGGATTCCCCAGGGGCCAAGTACCAACTACTTGTGGTTTCCACAGGCATGTCAACACCCAGACGCTCCTCTGGGTTCCATCCACACATCACGATCGTTTCTTCTTCATGGAAGCGTCACAAGACCTTCACGGATACCAATCCTCACTCCAGCTGCAAACATGAAACTCATACCCAGGAGAACTTCGATTCCTTCGCCAATATTAGCGACCCAAACATCCAAGAGGTACACCACTCTCGAACCGAGAGTGATCTTCACCTGAGCACTGGCGCCGATGTACGTCGGAACACCTCCCATACCGGATACCTTGGTTTGTTTGTGCGACTTGAGGCGGAGTCCGAGCTTACGCGCTAAGTCGAAACTCACAATGTTCACAGTCGCACCGGTATCCAGGAGGACTTTCGTCCGACAGTCGTTCACGGCACCATGCACCATCGCCACATCACGTTTCTTTGGGTCAGGGTCATTATCTTCCCACCATCCATAGCGTTCCCCAAGGTTTAGTTTGAACTCCCTAATTTCTTCAGAGTTCACTGTCCCAGGGTTCACTTGTTCAGGATGTTGAATTTCAGGGAGAGTCATGAAATCTTGAGTCAAAGTAGTCATGCATTGTTGGTTATCTTGGGTTCTTGTTCTCAGCTCCGGGCCTACATACACTAGAACACATAACTCTGGGGCCTTCACTGGCCCGACGCGTACTGGGTCCCCACTCAGCGGGCTTATTGGTTTGACGGCCGCCCAGAGTTTGCTTCGCCATCCAGGAGCTTATCCAGAATTTGGCTTGGCATGTCCTTCAGTGCACCTTGGCGGGCGAGTTTCTTCACGGCTTCCAGGGTTTTCCAGTCTCCACACGGCTTTCCGAGATGCATCTTTCCACAGTTCTCGCACGGTTGCGCTCGACACATGTGGGTTGGATGGCCTGTTTCCAGGCAACGGTCACACTTCCTGTCCTTCCAGCAGTCTTCTTCAGGATGTCCCCATTTGCGGCACTTCTCACAGAACTTGTCCCAGTTAGGGTTCTCGCGACGGGAGACCGGAATCCAGAATTCGCATTTGGTCCAGGGTAGGCGTTTGGTGGACGCCATCCCATGTTATCCATCACGCGATACACCTCGTTTGTCAACGTCTGAGTCCACTCGACACCCTTTGTGCTTGGCAGATTTCCAGCACTAGACGCGGTAGCTTCTTCTCCAGATATCTCACGAGTTGACCCTGAGTTCACACTCGAAGTCCTTACGGGAATGCTGGGTTCAGCGGTAACTTCCTGGAAACGCGCATGCAATTCAGGATCTTCGTCCGACTCGGAGTCTGAGACACCGCCCCTAGTTACGTATGCACGTCCGGTACGCTTCGACTTGAAGCGTCCCTGAGGGATATTGTCGGCACGAAAGTCCCGAACTCTGGGTGGCGGAGCATCCCGGTCGCTGCGACTCCAAACTTCTTCGTCCTGTTCCAAAGCGTGTCCAAAGCGTCCAGGTCAGCGATATTTCTGAACCTTTGACCTTGCAGTGACGTCTTAAGACGCGTGTCCCTGAGTTTCGTAATGAACCTCCGAATATGCTTCTCTAGGTCGTTTCGAAGACTTGCGAAAGTCAATGTCAGCCTTGCCAGCGGCGGAATTCAGATGATAGAAGAAGTCCAGGGCGCTTTCAGAGTTCTTCATTTCCATCGTAAAATATCGCTCAGAATACGATGAGCGCGCCTTGCAGTATTTCTTCCTGAAGGCGGATGCCAACTCCTTCCAGTCACGCTGAGTGTGCTTGGGTAACTGGTTGAACCAGTCACGCGCAGCTCCTGGGAGCTTCAGCTTGAGTTCCTGAGTTCACATCTTCGTGGACCAACCTCCTTGAGCTGCCATGTTCGCGAAACGCTCCCACCAATGCACCCGTTCTCTGAGTGACGACTTAGTGTCGAACTCACCCAGAGTATTCGAGTTGATATACGGCCGGAATGTCAGGAGGGTAGTGCCAGCCTGAGTCGCAGAAGCCGCCGTCAGGTTAACCCCAGCGTCCTCATCCGAACTATCCCGGAACTTTCAGAAGACGAGTCATCATCACTGGAGTCGGAACTCGGGTCCGAGTCCGAAGGAGGATTGACATCCCTGCGCTTCTTCTTATCTTGCCGATGCTTCTTGGACACAGAGCGCTTGGAGCCTGTCTTCGAATCTTGCGAGGGCTTAGAGGCTGTTGTCCTCCTGGAATCCGACGATCTTCCCACAGGTACAGGTTCAGGCTTGACATCCTGTATCACCTTGGTTTCAGGAGCGCCATGCCCTCGCTTGACATGCTTCGTCCTGCCGGAAGTGTCGGCGGAAGACTGCACGAGGGTAGCCCTTCGCTGAGAGGCAGCGACTTCGGGAGTGTTCCTCAGATCAGCTGTCCCCTGTCTCTGGCCTGCGACAGTTGCGTTTCCACGGATTATACCATCGGACTCCTGGGATCGAGTTGCGGTTTCAGGACTCTGGCTACTGACAACCTCACGTTTGTTGCCAAATCAGGGGTCACAGTCGCACGCCGCCCTTGGACTTGAGCCAATGTTGCACGAAGGTCGCGCACCTGGCCGGCATGGAACCGCTGAATATTCTGGGAAGATTCTCGCTCTCTTTCCGCCTCAAGCTCTTGGACCTTCTGCTCCATAGTCGACATTTGCTCTTTCCAGCTAGCGTGGACTTCGGAAACCCAACGCGCACGCTCCGCATCTGCTTCGGCTTCACGCTGTTGCCAACGCTCATAAGTGGCATCTAGGCGCTCACGCTCAAGACGTACAGTCTCCAAGACACTCTGGGTCGCACCCTGAGTTTCGGTCGGACCATGAGTCTTGTGCGCTTCCGTGTCCTTCATACGCCGTTCCGCATCTCGCCGAGCAACTTCTGCATGCACCAAGCGATCCGTGAGTTCTTGGATCTGGCGACGCGCGTCCAAGTCACGTTGTTCCCTGAGTCGCTCACGCTCCAAGGCATCCAGGCGTTCTCTGGCGAGAAACCCGCGTTGTTCCTGCTCCATACGGGCCTGCCACTCCTGCTGTTGTCGCAAGACATTCAGCTCAATTTGGGCGGGGCCCGATCTTGAAGACACAGACGAAGCAGATCTGGATGCACTCGAGCGGCTCGAAACAACTGATTTCCTGGACCTCGTCGAACGCCGAGAGTGCACTTCACTCTTGGAACTCTGATGCTGCATCCGCTCGTCGGTACCGACGTCCCTCGTACCGTCAAACCTGAACTCGGGTAAGCCTCCCTGGGTTTTGGCTCGGCGGTAGCTGCTGAAATCCTGGGAAGACCGGTCTTCCTGGATGTAGCCTCTGGGTCAGAATGTACTGACGACTCCATCTCGACGTCTTCTTGCTCGACTGCCACATGGCTATGAGGAATGACCGTCCGGGTGACTTGGAATCCAAGATCTCCGGTAGCCGTGAAACCGCTTGCACTCTGAGCCACAAGCGCCAGAGCTCCTACTTGCTGTCCAAGCGATCTCATCGACGAAGACGAAGAGCTACCGTAAGACGTCTGGGCGCCTGAGGCAGTACTCTCGTCTGAAGCGCGTGAAGTGCCAATAACACTTGGCACCAAGTCCGGAACAGCATCCTTGGCTTCCATCTCCAGAGATTCACGTCCATTGGACATGGAATTCAAGGGGAGTGGATTCTGAAGCGAAATACTGGTCGAGGACTTGTACGCTGGAAGAGAAGACAACGACGGTGTGGATAGGGCCGAAGGTGTCGACGGGACTTGTGGGCGAGGCGGTCCATGCTGGGAACGCTTGGATTGCGGCTCACCGTCACTTGACCCTCGCGGACTCCGTGAAATCCTGAGGCCGGTGACTCTGAACCTCAGAACAAACTGAGGGCCCAGTAGATCCGCATCGTAATCGGTCATCAATAGATCACCGTCTCCATCTTCCTTGTGGTACTCCAACCTTGACACTTGCTCTTGAACGCTTGGTGTGGCGTGATCTTCAGAGTTCACCTTGGAAGGTACTCCAGCTGTCACCAATCTCCACTCCACCAGTTCCACTGCAATGAAATTCTGGACTTCCTCCATGACCGAACGCACCAGGCTTTCCGGAATCCTAGAAGCACGTGTCTCGGACCAGCCAGAGATCAAGTTGACGAACTCGAAACCAGCTTCGAAGAACAGAGTCTGCAGAATGGCAACACACTCGCGCGCAGTCATGATACTCTGGGGAATCGTAGTTGCCGTAAGATCCTGGGCCGTTCCGACGCCCCACCGGGCTACATGGAACTCAGAGATCCAGGCTTCATCTTGATTCGCCAGAGACAAACGCCACTTGAGGTAGTCTCCAGTCGCATACGCGGCGGCGAAGTACGAGTTGGCATCCGGCTTTGGAGTCGGCCACTCATAAACGACACCTGGAGGTGTCACTCTTCCAGGGCTCGCCTCTTCCCAGCGTCGAACTTCGCGACGAATGTACAGCACCATGGTTTCAGTGTCCGACGCCATTGTTCTTGGTTCTGGAACAGGGGTGGCAGTCTCCTGAGCGCCACCTTCAGGCTTCACCTGCGAACTTGGTGCCAACACCCTGGGTTCAGGGGGTGCGAACCCAGAGTTCACTTTGGAACTCAGGGTTTTCGCCTCCTCCTTCATTCGCACGGGCTCCGGCTTCACTTCCACAACAGACTCGTCCGAAGATGAGACCAAATCAATCACCTCCGGGGACTCAACCGCATTGGCGCCTCCCTCCGACGCCTGAGCACCACCCTCGCGGGTGTGCTCCTCTGGAACTTCAGGGGTCTGCGACCCAGAATTCGCCTCCGATGAACCTGGAACCCAGGGGAAACTTGATCCTCTGGGGTTTGCGATCCAGCGGCCGACTGATCTTGAGCAGCAGACGCCTCGACGTCCCGACCTTGCGCTACCTCGCTTTCGCGAGCAGCCTTCTTCGCCTTCCGAGCGTCGCGGACAACCGTTTCCAGTCCTTGGGCTCTTCAGGCTCCAAGCCTTGAACACAACGCGACTGACGTGACGCCTCACCGCGTCCCCCATCACCACGCCCACTCTTCTTCACCCCTCGTCCTCCAGGCATCTTGGCAGCTTGAAGTTGACGGGCACTCAACTCTCCTTCAACACTTGACTTCGGTGAAATCCTCGACAATCGAATCCGGGCACGCGCTCCAGCTGTGGCGAGGCCGATGAAACCTTTATCGCCCAGGGGGTTTGTATAGCGCAGCCCAAGATGTTCCTCAGGGTATAAACCCAGAGAATCGACTTGAGAGTCAACAGCAAGGCGATTGATCCAAAGGTTCGCAGCCGCGAAGCTTTAAACCCAGAGAATCACTCCCCTTGGTTGGCGTGGGTACCTCGTGTAATCCCTGTCGGCTCGTTTGTCTTCGACGGAACGGCACTCCACCGATTGTAAGTGTAGCCTTGAAGAAGTGCAGGAATGCACGTCTAATCCAGAACGCACCTCCACACCAAAAGGCAAACCCAGAGAATCAGATCACCCGAAACCTAGAATATCACAGATTCAGGGTTCAGGATGTCAATCAACTCCGGGACTTGGAACTCAGAAGACACCTTACCCAAATGCCCTCTTAGCTTGATAAATCAACAAATACAGAGTATACAAACACTACAACTAGCCGTCACTTATTCCTTTGGACCCTCGGACGGTGGGTCACACCTCCACTAGGCTCACTCGAGTCCTAAATTCAGGGGCCTAGCTCCCCTGAGACTCACACAAACGCGCACCACCTCCAATACAGGAGGAAAATACAATCACTATCAATAACCTTCCCTTACACAAGCAGTCAATACAAAATCCTGGAGGCGACTACCTAGCACCCCAGAATACCCTTCGAGAATATGAAATGGGCTACCACGAGCACAGCAAGTGACCCAACTAGGATATGGAATAGATGGATCACTCCAGGAAGCTCAAGGCCGTCACTGGTCCCCACCTAACTGGACTTGAGTTTGATGGAGTCCACACAGACGGTCGTCCTTCACCGTTGATGTGCCCTTAGCGTCCCGCGGTCGTAGTCTCGGGTCCTTCGGAATGGTCGTCGGCAGGCTTGGCCGAAGTCACTTGCGCAGTACAGGGAAAATTGAACTCTGTTTGTCTTTTATCAGCTACTTCTCTTTCTCTCTATCTTCTGCATTCTTCTTAGGGCAAATATCTTCTGTTCACTATGCTTGAGGTCGAATATCTTGTCTTGAGTATACCTTGGGTTCAGCGGTCCAAACTTGCGATCGGCTTGCGATTCCATTGTTGTCAGGCTTCGAAAGTGCCAAATGTGGGTCTTTAGCCTTGGTCTAATATGACACGGGATTCCCTCTCGATTCCTTGAAAGTGTCCACTCTGCACATCCATGCTGATCCTTCAAGGTCACACATCACTTGATTGCAAACTGGCTTCGGACTGACTCGAAATCCAGAGAATCACGTGACACTCAGGGTCATCCCTGAGATTTCTGTGAAACTCTGGGGGTCATTGGGGTCTATGATGATCTCTGGATATTAGCTTGGGAGACATTGGATTTTGGTATTTAGAGTCTGGATTCGCGGTTCAAACCCAGAGATTCATCTTGAACTCTGGGCCACCCGTACTCAGGGGGATGAACTCTGGGTAATAGGTCGGTACTCTGGATATTAGGTCTGCTGCGTCACAGACTCGCATATATCTCCACAAATCCAAGCACTTAGCGGGTTTAGCGGCCTCCTGCGCATGATCACGGTAGTAGTGGGTTGGTTTCTCAGGGTAATATGATCCTTTGACGTTACTTTGGTCCACAGCAAGATGAGGTGTACTCTGGAATACGTTCACCAGAGACACTTTCCGCCAGACTTTAGGCACTCATCGTAAGGGAAAGTCCGCGGCTGGACTGAGTGTTCTTTGCACCCCTGGGTGTGCACTCCCAGGAATCACACTTCCAGCCAGTTGGGCCCATCTGCGATCAAGTACTGGTTTTATCCCATAACATCATTTTCATCCCACAATCGCCATCCATGTCACACGGGTACAGCCGCTCCGTATCCAAGTCATCCACCAATCACAGTCCAATACACACTCCAAGTCACAGAGGTGACGGCACGTCGTCGGCAATTTTCTGAAAACCGCCTCGTGTCACAAACATCACAGATATCCTCTTGTGGGTCTGGATCTAGATATTCAATATCCATAATTGGTTCACTCATCTTGCATGTATATAGAAAAATAAGTCTTCGAACGATGACTTCGTGTCAGCGATAACCAAATGCGATACCCCTTGCTCTCGCAAAGCTCTTAAATCAGGGCACCCAGCATGACAAAGATAAGAGAATTGAGATGTATAAGAAAGAGCTTGCACGCATGCATAAGCGAGTTAAAAGATACTTAGAAATCAGCAATGATTTACACGAGAAGGTAACAACAATTCAACACGTGGACTGGCTAAAGTACAACCTCTTGATGATTGGAGGGGCGCGCTGCCCATATAGATGTATAATTGATAATCCAGGTTATAAAAATCAGATAGAGGTCTTATTCGATCTTCCAGCCAATGCAGCCTTGAAAGAATACGACAGACTTCTGAAACGTAGAAATGAGTTAGTTCATAAATACACAATCGATGGGTTAAACGGAGCTCGAACTACCAACCAAAAATATTGTGAAAAAGCACAAATATCACCTTAATCGTTGCTTAATTTATATAATTTCTCACAATATGATATCTAATAATCTATAACAGCAGATATGTTTCCATCGTTCACAAGCATTTCTCAGAGAGAGCGCAAGCGGCAAGATCTCCTTCGTGAGGCTGAACGAGATCTACAGATCGATAAGCATCTGACACGTAAATATGCGGAAACTATGTGGGCAGCCGACAACGAGTCTGCATATATTAACGCAGCACAGAGCGCTGCTATGCTTACAAGTAGTACACAGACCTCTCCCGTATCCTCTGCACCGCCAACGACCTCTACTGGCTTCCCTTCTGCGGCTTTGACTGGTGATATCAGCGTGCCGGCTCAAGCACCGACAGTAGCCACCCCAGGTCTTATCCAACTAGATACTGATCACGTGATGTACCGACCTGAAGGCACAATGGACGATATAGTATCAAAACGAGAGGATAGTCAGACAAAATCATATAATGCTGTGAAATCCCTTATTGCTGAAAATCCTGATGTCGCATCATGGGATCTACATCCGATGTTCGATCCACTATTGGTTTCTGACGCAAAAGCACGACGTGATATGTATTTCCTAGGCCCTGAAGCAAAACTATATCATAGATCATCTAGAAATGCAGTTCGAAGAGACAAGCAGGAAGATCTTGTTGAGCAAATTGATTGGGAAGCTACTCTAGAATATATCTTAAAAGTCAAGGTCGTTTGAGCACTAGATGATAAAATGCAAAGTGATTGATTTAGGTCCTTAGTTCGCAAACTGTCTGCTACCTCTAAGCCTACTGGATGTCCTACCTGGATACACACTACTGGATTCCTAACTGGATACTGAGCTACCCCAGCCAATCAGCGACTGCCACGTCGACGCCCATCTTGTACCCACAATCTTGTACCCACGCACGCCTGTAGCGTAAACACTTGTCCCGTAATCAGCTTCACGTAATCACGGGAATGCTTGTGGTGCCACTGAGTGAAGGTCGTACCGGTATACCGGTACACCGCGGCAGGTCGAGGCGCCTTCTTGACAACACTCCCACTCGACTCGGCCGTAATGGCGCCTTGGATTCCGAGCTTGCTCCGGAGGATATCGAACTGCACGGCGGTGATCGGCTTGGTCATCAAGTCCGCCAGCATGTCCTTTGTCGAGCAGTACTCCAACACCACTTGGCCGTCTTCAACCTTCTCGCGCACGAAGTGGTAGCGAATGTCGATGTGTTTGGTGCGCTTGTGGAATTCCGGGTTCTTGGCCAACGCGATGGAGCCTTGGTTGTCCTCGTAGATCTTGACTGCCGACTTGGTCTTCATCTCGCCGATCTCGCACAGGAACGCCTTGAGCCAGATAGCTTCTTGTGTCGCTTCCGTCAACGCCATGTACTCTGCCTCCGTCGATGATAGCGCCACCGTCCGCTGCTTCTTGCTTCTCCAGCTGATGCATCCGCCGTTCATCATGAACGCGTAGCCACTTGTACTCCGTCGAGACTCGATGTCGCCGGCCCAATCTGCATCCGAATAACCTTGGAGTCCTTCCTCACTACTCACTTGAAACTCGATGCCATGAGTCTTCGTACCTTGGACGTAGCGAAACACCCTCTTGAGCGCTTGCCAGTGTGTCGGACACGGATCCGCGGCAAACTGACTGAGAACTCCCACTGCGGCTGCAAGGTCTGGTCGAGTCCCCACCATGAGGTACATCAAGCAGCCGACTGCATTCCGGTACGGCACCTTCGCCATGGTTTCTTCTTCGTGCTTGCAACCTCCTTCGCACATGGCCTTGGTCAGCTTGAGTCCTGGGTCTTGTGGTGTCTTGACAGGGTTGCTCTTCTCCATGCTGAACTTCTCCAGGATGTCCTTCGCAAACTTGGTCTGCCGCACCGATACCTTTCCAGCTGTAAGATCTTGATCAATTTCCATGCCGAGGAAGTACTTGAGTTGACCCATGTCCGTCATCTCGAATCGCTTGCTGAGTGCCTCCTTGGTTGACTTGAGCAGCTCGTCGTTGTTGCTGGCGAGGATCAAGTCGTCCACGTACAGCGCCACGAAGATCATGTCTTGGTCGTTCCGCTTGACGTAGATGCAGTGATCCGCTTCGCACTTCTTGAACCCCAGCTCCAGCATGAACTTGTCGATGGTCTGGTTCCACATCCGCGGTGACTGCTTGAGACCATACAACGAACGCTTCAGCTTGCACACGAAGTCTGGGTGCGCCTCGTCAATAAAGCCATCCGGCTGCACCATGTAGATGTCTTCGTCCAACCACCCGTTCAGGAACGCCGTCTTGACATCCATCTGGTGCACCGTGAGGTTGTACTTGGCTGCCAGGCTGAGTAGGATCCTGATTGACGTGAACTTGGCCACCGGCGCGAAGGTCTCTTCGTAGTCGATGCCGTACTTCTGCAAAAATCCCTTGGCCACCAGTCGCGCCTTGAACCGCTCGATCTCTCCAGCCTGGTTTTCCTTGATCCGAAACACCCATCTGCAGCTGATCGCCTTGCGTCCCTTGGGCAACGGCACCAACACCCACGTCTCATTCTTGCGAAGAGAGTTGATTTCCGAATCGCACGCTTCCTTCCACTTGGCCGCGTTGCTGGATTCCATCGCCGACGTGAACGTGGTCGGCATTTCTCCCACTGAATCCACAACGAAGGCCGCGTCGAAGCCTTCTTCATTTGCGATGGCTGACAGCTCATCCAGCGCTTGTGGCCGACTATGCCGCTTAGACCTTGGGATCTCCACCGCTTCCTCTAACGACCTAGTCCGCTGGTGTCGCTTGCTGCCAGGCTCGACGTATTCGTCCTGCGCAGCTTCTTCTTCCTTGGTTTCTTCTGGTTCAGACGATTCTTCTTGGTCTGTGGCATCTTCAACGCGAAGGTCCACGACCACGTCTTCACCAAAGTTGCGTCTCCCACCGTCGAAGACGTCTTCCATGAACTGCGCATCGCGGCTCACTAGCACACGACCGCTCTTGATCTCTTCAAACCGATACGCTTTCTCGTGCTCCGAGTACCCGAGAAACCGACAACGCACCGACCGAGCGTCGAACTTGGTGCGTTTCTCCTTCGGGACCGTCACATACGCATGGCAACCGAACACCTTAAGGTTGGACAGCAGCGGTTTCTTGCCCGTCCAGACTTGGTGCGGAGACTTGCCGTGGCTGGTAGCGCGTGTCGGACAGCGATTCCGAAGAAACGTCGCTGTCATCACCGCTTCACCCCAATATGACTTCGACAGTCCGGCATGCTCCAACATGCAGCGCGCACATTCCACCAACGTCCGGTTCATCCGTTCCGCCACTCCGTTCAGTTGAGGTGTGTACGGCGGTGTGAACTTCTGCACAATCCCACGCTCTCGGCAGAACTTGGCCATCTCACGAGACTTGTACTCGCCACCATTGTCACTGCGAAGTTGCTTCACACGGAGAGTTCTCACGCGACCACCCGTCTGAGTTTCGGCAAATGCCACAAATTCAGCAAATTTGGCAGCCACCTCCGACTTGTTCCGCAGCAAGTATACCACACAGAAGTGCGAGTACTCGTCAATGAACGTGACGAAGTATTTCTTGCCACTGAATGTCGACGTCTTCATGGGACCGCAGACATCACTGTGGATGACTTCCAACAGTTTCTTGGCGTGGTTCGGCGACTTGGGCATGTAGCTCACTCGCGTTTGCTTGCCAAGTGCACACCCATCACACAACTCCCACTGCTTCACAGCCGTCATGTTGATGCCAACTCCATAACCCTTCTTGACGATGGCGTCTAGACCGCCATGGCCAATGTGACCAAGTCGAAGGTGCCAGAGGTACGACGTGGTGTCCCCTTTGCGATCCTTCGAACTCGACACATTGGCCTCGTCAGGCATGATCGGAGTCATGCACAGCTTGAACAGTCCCTTGCCTTCACGCGCTCCGAGCTGCCACTTGATCTTCTTCGTCTCGGCGAAGCACCCGTCGCGCTCGAACGTCACGGGCCCAACATCTTTGGTGAAGCGCCCGACCGAAAACAGGTTGCGCGACAACTTGGGATGTGCCACACCTTCGTGAGCACACCCTTCTTGATCCCGCGTGGAGTCTTCATCGACATGACAATATCGCCACTGCCGACCGCTTGTACCACTCCGTCGTCCGCGAGATGCACGTCCACCGGAGTCATCTTCTTATAGTTCTTCATGTACTCTTTCGAGTACGTCATGTGCTGCGTCGCACCCGAGTCGACCAGCCAAACTTCACTCGACTTGGAGGTCCCACCACCAACCGAGAACAGGTAGTCGCCGCAGTCTTCATCATCATCGGCGACGTTCGCTCGTTGCGGCCTCTGCCGCTCCGCGTTCTCACGGATCCTCATGGGACACTTGGCGATCCAATGTCCTTGTTCGCCACAATAGTGGCAGGCACTAGTCTTCTGCGCCTGCCGTCCCTTGCTCTTCCCGTTGCCACTCGTCATGAACGCTTGACCGTGCGCGGTTCCTTCGGTACCGCCACCTTGTTCCTTGCGCTTCAAGTCCTCATGCAGCAGCCGAGACGTCACGAGTTCCCATGTCAGCGAGTCGGCTCTCGACTCCAACGCCGTGATGAGGAACTGGTACGACTCACTCAGACTTGCCAGAAGCGTGATCACCAAGTCGTCCTCGCTGACCGGAGCGCCCACCGCGTCGAGTTGTTCCGCCAGCGTCTTGACCTTGTTAATGTGCTCCAGCACATCATCACCTTCGCCCATCATCGTCGTGAAGAAACGTCGACGAAGGAAGAGCTTGTTGGCCAAACTCTTCTTCTCGAAGTGTCCTTCCATTCTTGACCATGCATCATACGCATCCTTGGCCGACCGAACCAGCGGCAACTGCGAATCCTCCATCGCGAGACAGATGATCGCCAGCGCCTTGCGAGACTTCCTCTTGAACGTCGATTGGTCCATCGCAGTGGTGCAGTGCTCCAGCTTGATCTCTCCACTTGTCACTTCCCACAGGTCGCGCTCCTCGAGCACCATGCGCATCTTGAACTTCCACGTGTGGAAGTTAGTTCCGTCGAACTTGTTGATGCGGGAGGTCGTCGTCGAGGCAGTGTCCATGGCGAAGGCGTAGTCGGAGTCTTGGGCAGGGAATACGGGGCTTGGGCTCATAACCAAAAGTCAAGGTCGTTTGAGCACTAGATGATAAAATGCAAAGTGATTGATTTAGGTCCTTAGTTCGCAAACTGTCTGCTACCTCTAAGCCTACTGGATGTCCTACCTGGATACACACTACTGGATTCCTAACTGGATACTGAGCTACCCCAGCCAATCAGCGACTGCCACGTCGACGCCCATCTTGTACCCACAATCTTGTACCCACGCACGCCTGTAGCGTAAACACTTGTCCCGTAATCAGCTTCACGTAATCACGGGAATGCTTGTGGTGCCACTGAGTGAAGGTCGTACCGGTATCTACCGGTACACCGCGGCAGGTCGAGGCGCCTTCTTGACAACAATCTTTGAGAAAATCAAAGCAATTGATGGCTTCACTAGGGCCAGAGCCACTAGAGAGAAAGTCACGACAAAGCTCATGGTATTTAATTCTCTTAAGGAGAACGTTGGTAGCGAGCGATTAGACGAGAGTCGTAGTGTGTTACATTCAATCGTTGATCAAGCTATTAACGAAAACTTATCAAAGGATTCGCGATCTGATGATATCGAACAAGAGTCTAAACGAGCTTTCATTCAGGTGATCAAGAACAATCGAAACACAGTAAATGACCTCCTGCTGCATGAATTCGGTGATAGACAAGGGCTATACGCGGTTGGTAAGTCATCGGACCTGCGAGGACAAGCTGGCCCTGTTGAAGGGTACTACATCGATCCTATCGATTTTTCACTACGAAGAGTAAGCGATAATCGAAAATCTAAAACAAAGGAGAAATCCGCGTTGTCTTGGGCAAATACACTCCAGTTCATCTTCCAGTCAGCGGAAAGCCAAGGGGTTGAGCTTGATACTACAGGAACATCACTAAGAGGTGCTGTCAAACGATCACTAGAGGATAGTGCCGTATCGGGTATTAACATTGATATGAAACGTCCAAACTTACATGAATTGAGTAGATCGGTAGGTACTGATGTAAACATGGTTGCTGGAGACTATAAACGACTCGTTCAAGATATTTATCAAGAAAATCCATGGCTACTTCGTCATTACCTTCCACCAGGTGTAACTAAGATTAATCGGAACTACCATCCCGAGCAGTTTTACATTGATCTAAATGCCGGAATCCGAAGAATTAAAGGTTCATCCCCTGATCTCGCAGTAGACCAACTCGCGCAGCCATCTGCGCTGAAGAATATGAATTTCAGTTGGGCTTTGACTTTCCAAGGCCTTATCGATTATCTCATCGAAGCCGTGAAGTACTACGCAGATCATCCAGATGAGAACTTTCAGTCCCAGGTTGAGCAAATTCGAGATACACTGAGAAATTTAATATCGTGATCCCATCAAATATGCCGATCAACATGGAAGACGACGCGCCAACGCTTGGACGTGGTCTGAGATGAGCTGGATACATAAAAAAAGACCTAAGAGATAGGGATGGTAATCCGATCAATTACCATTCCAGAAGGGGGTACAATCTTTGCCAGCTCGAGGGGACAGGTTTGTATTCCTCCCTTGCCTACAAACGCATTGGAACCAAGTTCGTCCATTTACCAAAGCTTAATGAAGGATTACTGAAAGTGGTTTATCCGAACCGTTCAAACGTTGGGCCTCAACGTAATATCTCAGCTGATCTAACGAAGTTAATCAAGTCACTGCTATTCGATGGTAATATCGACCAACCATTGTACGATTCGATGTCAATGAATGATAAGATAGTATTCCATGAGTTGTTACGCATCACGCATACTCAACACTCCCTCCGTGAGCCTATTAAGGACCCCGAGACGTTTTGAAGCAGGAGTATATCAAGCTAAAGGGGGAGGTTATGCTAGGGAATGACAATCCGAGCATTCTTCGAGAACTCAAGCAAGTACTAGTTGACATGTACTCGGCAAAGCTAATTTCAGACGAGGAATTTAAATAAGTTTTACTTGCAATTGTATAGAACAATGACACTCTTCATTAATCCGAAACTTGTAGACACACGCAACGCGTATCAGCGCGAGGCTAGAAGCAATCTAAAGGAGCTAAAGACCATAATGGAGACGCTAGTCGTGAAAGATAATCCTAAAAGCGATTCTGTGTTTAAACCCGCATCAAAGCCTGGTGGTAGCGTTTGGACGTACAGAGAGAAAAAAGAACATTCGCTCTATAGGATGTTGACAAGCACTTTCTGCTCTATTTTTTTACCCTGGCATCAAGAGCTGTAACTACAGCATTCAGGTCTTGAATAGCTTTACATAGCACGCTGGTTAGCGATGATAGATCTATTCCCATTGGATCGGGTGGCAATCCAGTTTCGGGGTGAAGTGGTGAATTTGGATCTCCGGATACCGCATCGGGGACTAGACTTGCTAGCTCTTGAGCAACAAATCCTACGTGTGATGAATTATCCTGCCTCAGAGTATATCTACGCGGCTTCATCTGCAGAACAATTGACAAGCCGTATGGGCAATCGATGATATCCTTTTTAAGTCGTCTATCACTACCATTCGTGTATGTACCACCGTAAATCGGAGCATATCCAACCCAAGCATAGTTAGCATCAACAGTTCCTATCCGGATCGTGCCTGAGTTAGCGTGATTTCCAATGGCTGGGTAATTAGATGCTGACCGGTTCCAACGATAATAGCCTTCCGTTGAGTTTCCCTTGCAATGGAAGTAGCCATTAGCCCATATCTGACCCCCAGCCTGTATAGTGGCTTCTACTGACCACGATTGAGCACTGAGGTCAACACCAAAGCGCTTCGAAGAATTAATATAACATACGGAAGTATTACCTGCCCCCAATTTTACGGGATCTGATGTGGTTGTCCCAATGAACAGTCCGTTTCCGGATGAAGCTCCAGTAGCGTTACTAATTAGCTGTATCTCTGCGGTTATAGGTGAAGCATTAGAATTCGAAAATCTCATGATTCTTTCCCAACTTCCGGAAAGGTTGGAAGCATCTCCGATAATGTCTACTTCAGCTTGGGGTGCTGCTGTTCCAAAACCAACCCTCCTTGAAGCCATTAAAGCTAGTGTAGGATTTGTAAGACCATACGAATTAAATGAAAGATAATTCGTGTCAACAGAAAAACCAGCTCGTGTCCACTGAATTGCGTAGGCATTTTTACTTGATTCAACAGATCCTAAGCGAATAGCAGCTGTTGCACCATTTACAGCACCTCGCAATGTATTTAAATCACATGAACCGATATTACCTCCAAGGCTGCAT
The DNA here is from genome assembly GCA_008079305.1 of Phytophthora palmivora. NCBI lineage: Eukaryota > Oomycota > Peronosporomycetes > Peronosporales > Peronosporaceae > Phytophthora > Phytophthora palmivora. The sequence goes on from VOQZ01001991.1 coordinate 17,340, forward strand.
GCCCCTGATGCTGTAAGAGACAAACGTCTACTTATCGACACTGTTTGGCCAATTGTCTGCTTCAAACAGAAAAGCATATCTGCGACATCATACGCAGCAGATGCTGATACTGGTCGTTCGACTACAATGCCTGCAGCAGGAGTCGTAGTAGCATATATGCAGTATCTGTATCAACATGGAAAGCAATTGATGAGTACGCAGCACTGTTGTTGTTAGCATTTCTAAGGACGATACTATATTCTGAAATTGGATGAGTATACCCTCCATTTGTGAGACCTGCGCTAATATCAAATATCTTCGATCCAGCTGAAACAGCGACTCCTCCTATTGTAAGGCTAGTACAGTTAAGAGCTCCGTTTACATCAACCTTGTAGCTTGCATTCACGCTTGAACCAGCGATATTAATGTTGCCGTTAGTGTCCATCAGTAAGCGATCAGCTAGCGCATACCGCCAGAAATAACAATTAGGAGTCGTGCTATTAGCAGAACCTCGTACACCTTGCTCCATTTGATAATAGGAAACGAAATTCATTGAAGCTGCTGATGAAGTTGTATCATTCTGGACAACTAAACTCTTATTAAGACCCGAACCTACAACTGTCAGAGATCTGAGCCCCATAAGACCGATGCTAGAGTCCGTGACAAGTGCTTTAGAAGCTTCGGCGGTACCGTTAGTCGAAACGGATAGCTTAGACAAGTCTGCGGTTGCTCCACCAACGTAGAGGCTACTACAGTTAAGAACTCCGTTTACATCGACCTTGTAGCTTGCATTCACGCTTGAACCAGCGATATTAATGTTGCCGCTGTGTCCATCAGTAAACGATCAGCTAGAGCGTACCGCCAGAAATAACAATTAGGGGTAGTAGTATTGGTAGAACCTCGTACACCCTGCTCCATTTGATAATACGAAACGATATTAAGACTGGCAGCAGATGTCATGGAATCATTTTCAATGATAAGCGTTATTAACATCTGAGCCCAAATTGTCAGAGATCTGAGCCCCGTAAGACCGACACTAGCATCCGTGACAAGTGCTTTACGGGTTTCTGCTGTACCTAGAACTGTCGATAAGCGGCTTAAATCGTATGATACACCATTCTGTTTGTATGTGACCGAATCGATGCTCCCGAGGATGCTGATCTCTTGAAGAGTTCAGTATAAGGGCTTTGGAGCGTGCTTGCTGGTGTAGTGATAGTAGTGCTAGACTGCTTAAATCAACTGACGTCCCGTTAAGCTTAAGCGAAGTGCAACTTATAGAGTTGATTCCTGTGATGTCTTTATTCCCATCAACAACCAGGGCGGACATTGGGGAAGCTTGCCCCCATAGTAACGAGCTTAGGTAGGTAATTCTATAATCACTTCGATTCAAATATAAAGCATTCAGCCATTCAAGCGTTAGGATATCTGAACTGTGGCATAGTAATTAGGATTGAATATTGTTGCCTCTTGGCTCGGAGGTCTATAGGTAAATCCCATTTTTTCGCTCAAACTATATACCAAAGGATATACTTTCACGAGAGATGGATAAACGCATCGACAACTTATTGAGGGTAACCGGTTTGATAACGGTATTGACCGTGAACCGATTAACCCGAACCGGTCCAATGCGATCCCACGTTGATTACGCCATCAGTGATTACGCCACCGTCGATTACGCTACATGTAGGTACAAGATTGTAGGTACAAGATGGGGAAGCGACGTGGCGCTCTCTGATTGGCTGTAGTAACTCAGTATCCAGAAAAGAATCAAGTAGTGTGTATCCGGTAGGTCTAGAGATAGCAAGTAGTCTTGCGAGCTAAAGGCCTCAATCAATCACTTTCGAATCTTTCCTTCTTCCGCTCAAGTGGTCTACTGTCCTCGCTCCGGTCAAGCTCCGAGTGGTGACTCTCCCTTCCCTTCTCTTCGTCCAAGATCCATACCCTTTATCAGGTTATGAGCCCAAGCACCATGTCCTCTGCCCAAGACGTCTCCACCAAGGTCTCCATCGACAATTCAACGGCGACAATTACGCGACGTGGAAGCGCTACATGCGTGGCGTGTTCCTGACAAGTCGGTGTGGCATGTCGTGAACCGTGAGACGACTCCGACCTTCGCGGACACTCGGGCCAAGGACGACTACGTCAAGTCGAGCAACATCGCGTTCGGACTGATGCTGCTCCACATGGACGCGGACTACCATCACGTGGTGGACAACTGCGAGGAAGCGTGGGTGGCGTGGTCGCGCCTGAGGACGCTGTACGGAGGATCGCAGAAGGCTGGTCGCATCTACCTGAAGCGACAGCTCTTCAGCATGGAGATGGCGGAAGGCGGCAATGTACTTCATCATTGCAATGAAGTTCTCAACATCAGCGCCAAGCTCAGCAGCATCGGCGCCAAGATGGAGGACGAGGACGTGGCGATCTGTTTGCTGCGCAGTCTCCCCAAGAGCTACGAGAACGTCGTGCTAAACTTGGAGATGAGCAACGCAGAGCTGCGATCGCAAGACGTTGTGAAGGTGCTCACGAACGAGCATATCAAGAGGCAAGGCGAGAAGACGGCAACGGTGAAGATGGAGAACGCGGCCAAGGCGTTCACACCGACCGCGAATCTCGTCAATGCACGTACTGTGGGAAATTGGGGCACGTGATTGACAAGTGCTGGACCAAGCAGAAGGATGAGAATCGGGCCCAAGACGCGGCGGCAACAACAATGGCCGTGGACGCGGGGCCAACAACATCCAATGGAGAAACGGCAGTGACGGCTATGACTACGACTACGACTACGATCGAGTGGCATTTGCAGTTTCTCTGGAGTGTGGAATTTCGACGGGCAAGAATGTGTCCGGGATGTGGGCGGTCGACAGCGGCGCAACGCACCACATCTGCAACGACAAGGCCAAGTTCACACGCTGAATGAGCAAGATGAAGGTGAACTTTCGGTGGCTGACGGCAACAAGGCCGCGATCAATGGTGTGGGGACCATCGTGCAACGAGTGGTTCTACCCAACGGCAACGAGCACGACATCGACATCAAGGACGCGCTGTATGTGCCGAGCATGAGCAAGAATCTTCTGTCAGTGCCACAGATCAACAAGAGTGGCAAGTTTCAAGTGGTGTTCGACGGCAACAAGATGCACGTTGCGCGCAAGGGCTCGAAGCAAGTGGTGGCAACGGCGGATCTCGTGGACGGACTCTACTGGCTTCACACGCCTCAGCGATCGGCGAATGCGGTGACAGGAGGAAAGACTGTCGACTTACACGCGCGAATGGGTCACGCTCCGGTTGAGGTACTTCGCAAGATGGTCAACAACAACATGATCAAGGACGCGAAGGTACCCTCGAAGTCGAGTGGATCAAGTATGTGTCGCGGTTGCCAACAAGGAAAGATGGTCCAAAAACCATTCCTGAGCAACCCGAACAAAACCAAGTACAAGCCATTCGAGTTCCTCCACTTCGACATTTGTGGACCCATGGAGAAGAGTCGCTGGGTGGCAGCCGTTACTTACTGCTCATCACGGATGAAGCAATAGCTGATGTCGGATTCTGTCTGGTGCCAAGTCGGAGAGCGAAGGCTGTCTACGCAAGTTCATCACCAAGGTGGAGAGGCAATTCGATGCCAAGGTGAATTCGTGCGGCATGACGGAGCCAGTTCGCGACCAACTCGCTCAAGGATTTCTACGAAGATCACGGCATCGAAGTCAGCCTACGGTTCGGTATCGCACCAGACCAACGCGACTGCTGAGCGCGCCAACCGAACAATCGTGACTATTGGCCGCAGCATGCTCCACTACGCTGGCTTGGACAAGTGTTTCTGGGCTGAGGCGGCGATGACGGCCATCTACATCAAGAATCGTCTGCCGTCTCCGAAGTCGCCGGACAAAACTCCGTTCGAGATCGTGTACAAGTCCAAGCCGAGTGTGAAGCACATGCGGATCTTCGGCTGCCGGACGTTCATTTTGACGCCAAGAGAGAAGCGACTTAAGTGGGACCCCAAGGCTCGTGAAGGTATTTTCCTGGGTTATGAAGAAGTGTCGAAGGCGTATCGAGTTTATGACATCGAGGCGGGGAAGGTGGTAATCAGTCGCGATGTCAACTTCGATGAATCAACCTTTGGACTTGCACAGCCGATTTCCGACGAAGATGTCGATGATACTGCGCTGGACTTCGCCTCCCTCGACATCGATGATAATGCCCTCCACAAACGGACTACAAGCAGGCGGGGAAGCGCAAGAGTCGTTCAAGTGACGAAGATGACGTTGGAAGAAGGCCTCGCACCGTCCGCCACCGAGTTGGACTAGAGGAAGCAAGTGCGCCGAACCGAGTGAACCCTGACGAAGAAGAAAAATCTGGCGACCAAGATGACGAGTCGACACCTCCTGTGTTTTGGCGTGCAAGTGCTAACGCAGTCGAAGCAACTGTGGATTTATCGGAGCCATCGACATTCCAAGAAGCGGTAAATGGTCCGGACCAAGTGCACTGGCGTAAGGCAATTCGTGCCGAGCTCAAGTCGATGCGACTTCGTGGTGTGTTTCGTGCTGCCAAGTTGCCCAACGGACAACGCGCCATTGGCACCAAGTGGGTGTTCAAGATCAAGCGCAAAGCGGACGGATCCATCGAGAAGTACAAGGCGCGCCTCGTGGCCAAGGTTTCAAGCAGAAGTATGGCATCGACTACACCGAGACGTTCTCACCCGTGGTCAAGTACGTGACGCTGCGCATGGTGATCGCTCTAGCCAAGTACTTCGGTTGGCCCCTCGATCAACTGGACGTGGTGACTGCATTCCTGTACGGGTGATGAAGGAACTGGTGTTCTGCGTGTTCCAGAAGGCGTCGAGCTAGATGCGATTCGACTGCCTGGAATTGGTGAAGGCCTCTACGGTCTCAAGCAAGCTTCGCGCGTATGGAACGAGACGTTTGACGAGTTCGTGTGCTCTATCGGCTTTCAAGTTTCTGCCTTACCCGTGCTCTACATCAAGTTGTCGATGGCCACTGTGTGCTCGTGCTGGTCCGTGGACGACGTGTTGGTGACCGGAAGTTCAGCCGAGCTGATAGCACGCACCAAGAGTGACCTTAAGACACGATTCGAGATGACCGACAGCGGCAAATGTGCGTTCGTGTTGGGGATTGAGTTGGTGGATGGCCCGGACGGCAGCGTGACGATGTGCCAACGACGCTACGTGGACGACATCCTGAAACGCTTCGGTATGGATGAGTGCAAGGCTGTGGTGAGTCCGGTGGACATGAGTACTCGACTTGTTCCAAGCGACGCAGCGACGAAGGTGAATGCTCCATTTCGCGAAGCAGTTGGTGCTCTCATGCACTTGATGACTGCCACTCGCCCAGACATTGCGTTTGCAGTTGGGTATGTGTCGCGCTTCATGGAGAACCCCCAAGAAGAACACTGGGTTGCGGTCAAGCGCATCTTTCGCTACCTGCAAGGCACCAAGTCGCATGGAATCTGTTTCAAGCCGGGTGACAAGGTCGACTTTCGTGGATATTCGGACGCGGACTGGGCTGGTGACCTCGCGGACCGCAAGTCGACTTCAGGCTACACGTTCATGCTGATGGGTGCACCAGTGAGCTGGGGAAGCAAGAAGCAGTCAAGTGTTTCGCTGTCTACGAGCGGCGGAATACATTGCGCTCAGTCTGGCGATCCAAGAAGGCAAATGGATTCATCGCCTGCTGTGCGAGATTTTGGTGGCCGCTAACGAGACTGGACCCGAGCTCAAGATCCGCGAAGACAATCAGTCGTGCATCAAGATGACCAAGAACCCAGTGAACCACGGTCGCGCCAAGCACATCGACATCAAGTACCATCATATCCGCGACGAGGTCAAGCGTGGTGAAGTGAAGCTCGAGTATTGCGAGACTTCTGTGATGCTGGCGGATATCATGACGAGGCGCTCCCGGGACCTCGCCACATGGATCTGACGGCTGCTCTCGGCATTCATGGGACTTCGCATTGAGAGGGCGTATTGAGGGTAAACCGGTTTGATAACGGTTATTGACCGTGAACCGGTTAACCCGAACCGGTCCAATGCGACCCCACGTTGATTACGCCATCAGTGATTACGCCACCGCCGATTACGCTACATGAGGTACAAGATTGTGGGTACAAGATGGGGAAGCGACGTGGCGCTCTCTGATTGGCTGTAGTAACTCAGTATCCAGAAAAGAATCAAGTAGTGTGTATCCGGTAGGTCTAGAGATAGCAAGTAGTCTTGCGAGCTAAAGACCTCAATCAATCACCTTTCGAATCTTCCTTCTTCCCCTCAAGTGGTCTACTGTCCTCGCTCCGGTCAAGCTCCGAGTGTGACTCTCCTTCCCTTCTCTTCGTCCAAGATCCATACCCTTTATCAAGT